>JAOUQX010000001.1:12509267-12523578 GCA_028566295.1 Liobagrus marginatus
AGACACACACCCGACTCATATGATTCGTGATGACACGCCCCGCTTGAAGGGTTCGGTGAATGCGCATATGAAACTGGCGGGGGTCAGTACCTCCAACAAGGTTAAGAACCACGGGGTTGGGGTCTTAGAGTCCTGAATACAAATGCAGTTCTTTGATTATTCGACATTAACACACATCTAATGACTTTCAGTGAAAGAGTTTTGGGACTGCGCTAGTATGCTAACTGTTATTGCGCTAGTATGCTAACTGTTACTGCTAAATGTAATATTTACATTTTTTTAAATGTTTTTTATTCTTTTCACGAGATTTAGGAGCGTGTTCATGGGAATTTTTGGCCATTTTTCTAGAAGCATTTGTGAGGTCAGTAATCCATTCCAAAGGCATTCTATCGGGTCGAGGTCAGGACTCTTTTATTCTTTTCACTGAATAAAAGGGCCTTCAGGATTATTTAAAATTGTCCAAAATGTCTTCAAATGCTGACGCATTAAGCTTTCCTGTCACTGGAACTAAGGGGCCAAGCTGAACCAAAAAACAACTACACACCATAATTATTCCCCCTTCACCAAACTTTACGCTTGGCACAATGCAGTCAGGCATGTATCGTTCTCCTGGAAACCGCCAATCCCAGACTCTTCCATCGGCTTTCCAGACAGAGAAGCGTAATTCATCACTCCAGAGAAAATGTCTCCACTGCTTTAGAGTCTAGTGGTGGCATGCTTTACACCACTGCCCTTGGTTTGTAAAGCTTGGATGCAGCTGCACTAACCCTAACCCACTTAAAAGCCCAGACAAACCCCACTGAAAATCTGTGGAGTGCCTGCAGTCCACAAACGGTCACCTTGAGCAGTTTGCTAAGAGTGGGCAAATATTTCTAAATTTACATGTGCATTCTTAGTGGAGACATACCCCAGCAAAATAAAGGCTTTCGGATATGGCAGCTCAGCGTTAAGGGGAAAGTGGGAGCTCAGTGGGTAAAGGTGTAGGACTGCTGATCGGAAGATCGTGGGTTTGATTACCAGCACCACCGATCTGCCATTGCCGGGCCCCTAAGCAAGGCCCTCAAGCTTCAACTGCTCAGTTGGAGAAATAAGATATATGCAAGTCGCTTAATGCTGTAAATGTAATTAATGTAAAAGATGTTCCAAGAACATACTGACAAAAGAATGTGATCCTTTTTACACTGTATATATATTAAAAATGTGTACCCAACAACATGTTGAGCCAAATGAGTCCAACGTTGGCGTTAAATAAATATATGTTCCATGTTTAATATTGCAGTACACCGGGCGCCTTCCTAACCGGTTAAACTCTTCAACGCATGCGGCACGCAGAAACTTATTGAACCCAGTTACCTGATATACTGTCACAAGTCGTTGTAAACAAGCAGACTTTTGTTTTACCCCCGATCCTGTGTTCACACCTCTTTTACTAATCTTGCTTTGCATCCACACAGGCAACAGCAAACCAAGAATTCTACACCAATTCTGCAGGTGTTTCTACCCGCCATATATCACACACAACAGAGGCCATATGCAACTCAAAAATGCTGCCTGACTTTGTACAGTAGAAGCTCATACTTCTTTCTGGACAGCACAGGGGGGAGGGGGGGAGGGGGTCTTGTTGAAATAAGCAGCCCTCCAAGACTCATCATTCATCTTCCCAGACACTTGCTCAAGGTCCTAAAACTTGGTTAGGCAGAATGGAAGAATATTTAGGAAAAATGCAACATGAATTTTGCCCAAATCTTTCACAGAAAAGGGAACATGGATTTAATTCTGCACATGTTTTCCTAATAAGAGCTCAAGTCAGCCTTTCTGACCGTGAGTCCATCAAGGGAATTGTTTGGTTACTACATACGCGTGCACTGCATCTGCCGCATATTACCACAAGCCACAGAAATACAGAGAGAAGGATGTACATCAAGAGGAATTGTATCTAGAGACAACATGTCTGTCTGGGAGGAGAAGGAGGTCTTTATGTCACCAACTGCTCACATATGTCACGTGGAAAAAGTCGAGAATTTACTGCTAACCCTAACCCCAGAGAATGCTGAAATATAAATCTTTTTTTCAGCTGACTAGCAAGAGAAAAATGAAATCCTGACAATTATAAAAAATAAAATAAAAAACACTGCTGTACTGCCAAAAGGGATAAATTAGAGCTGTTTTAATGACCAACAGTTCAGTTCAGTAACGGTCCACATCCTTTAAAATGTGATAGTGTAGGGTGTTGGTGGCTCAATGTTAAGGCTCTGGGTTAGTGATCAGAGGGTCGGGGGTTCAAGCCTCACACCAGGCAAGCTTCCATCATTGGGTCCTTGATCAAGGCCCTTAACCTCACTTGCTCCAGGGGTGCCGTTCGTTCTGGCTGACCCTGCGCTCTGACCCCAGCATTAAAATTCATATGCTGTGATATGCGGAATAAAAACATTTCACTGCATGTATGTGTGTGTGATAAATACGATCCGAAAAAATAATAAGGGACCAGGCTAAGAAACAATTGTTCAGGCCTTAAGGAACCAAGTTCATATCAAAATACATCTAGTATCCATTCCATTTAGTATAAGACTGATGGCAAGCTAGGAAAGATTTCCTGATATATGAGACTGAAGATGTTTGCTCCATGCTCAGTTTTGACAACAAAAGACAAAATCAGGTCACACCGTAGAGTAGTTGATATGCTGGGACACTCCTATGGGGAACATGCTTTCATAAACATAGGAAATTGACTGGACAGGGCTGTTTATTTCCCTTGACTGGTTAACCCCAATATGCTCATGAAAGAAACAGTCCAGGTGGATGAGATTCAATTTATAGATTATTCAATAACTTCACAGACACGCATTGAAAATCTGGTGTATTGTTGCCTGCAGCAGCTTGAACAGCCATTGTTGTTTGCTGACATTCAATGAAACCACGTGGTACTGGTGGAAATAGATAGGATGCTCCAATTCGAATAAATTTCATCCAAGACAGGCAATGTTTCCTGCTCTTCTAATTTAACAGACTTGGTTCTTCACAATACTCCCCAAGAGGCTTTGCGCATTTCATTTTCCAGCTGCCGTTACTTATAACTTACAAAGTGAGAGCTGGTCAGGTTGAACTTAATGTGTTCTGTGGTCAAGTTATAAGCTGAAGAACAACAAAGTGTTAAAAGCATTATTGTACACGCTTTCATAAGTATAAAAAAAATACCTTGTGTTGAGGAGTCAGAAGTAATCCCGAGAAGTAATCAAACATTGTTTTACTGGGGTCACTGATGTAACAACATACCTAATTATAATAAAAGCAACAAAAAATGTGCATTACAAACTAACATTCTATTTTACACTATCTATAAATCATAAGGGATAAAAGGCAATGTCTATTGTTGTTCTTTCCCCGTCTTCCGTATAATTCAGCAGCATTACAGCAACAAGAACTTTTTTCGAAGGTTTTAGCATATTTACGCCATGTTCTCTAATGCAGTGTAACCACTGGTCTACAGCATGACTTAAAATGATAAACCTTAATTAATGAAATGCTGAGCACTGAAATTGCAAAATGTGTGCTTGGGTGTTGACTTCAAGGTTACAGTCAGTCTGCCTCTTTGTGAATTAACCTCAGTACAACAGAGAATTACTTCTCTCATTGTGAGAGCAGTCATGTCACAGCCACAGGCCAAATCAGTTCATTATCTTCGTTAATTCCCCCTGTGCTAGGCTAATGCAATTATATGCAAACAAATACTTGCCGCTGTGGCATTTTTTTTTCTCCTTTCTTTCTCTGCCATACTTTGCCTACAAACGGAAAGCTCATTTAATTAGCTGGGCCAGTTTACAAATTGTGGTTCCTAACTGCTCAATCCCCCAACATGGCCTTACCAGTACTTATCTTAACTTTGCCACTGCATTAAATAAAGAAATGTCCAAAAAAAATCTGAGCTCTGCATATAAAAATCAATATTTTGTGCCGTCTACACAAGATCCGCAAGATCGTTCCTGTTAACCTTAGATTAGCACGGGTCACAGTAAGGTTGTGAATGGACTGCGGAAAACTAAGGCTGTGACGAGGCAGACACACACCAGAGACAGGTCTGTTCTTCTTTATGCGACGTTGCCAAAACACTCTTAGACATGCCGGACATAAACAATGTGAAATCTGAGAGCATCCATGCTACTTATAAGCATGCAAATGAAACACAGTGTACTGCCGATCGATGCTTATACAGTCACGGATCGATGGCTGAAGCTTGATTTATGGCTCTTTAATTTGATTCAGTGGAAGGGAGAGTGTGTCTTAATCACACGTGTAGAGGGAAATGAGTTCAAATTAGCCTCTTGACATCAAACTCCAAATCAAACCTACTCGAGTCCATCCTGCGGATTACGGGGCGCGACAATGTCCTGATGTGTTAGCGCACCTAAAGGAGCTCGTGCTATCAATATTAAGATCACAAAAATGAGAATTTCATTGTAAACATTAAAAATCACAGCAGTATTCACAGTAAAATTCATCATTAGTTGAATTCAATAAAAAAATGATGAGGTTATATCTATATTCCTTACAAAGGCACAGTATAATGATAATAATTTCTAATAAAATAATAATGGTAATTAACTTTTTATCAAAGCAGGGTGCAAAGACAAAATGGGTCTACACTGCACAGCCGATGTATGGAGTGATTTCTCATCATATCCCGTGATTATATTTTAATTCATCCCACCTCACTCATCAAATACCATCGAAAGTGTTCATGACTGGGATTTCCTAGCAATTAGACCAAATCTCATTTATTAGTTTTGACTAGCAAATCCCACTAAAATCATGTTCAACGACAAACAAACTCAGTGACACAGTGCACTATAAATGACTATAATGGGTCATTTATCCATTTCATTTAAACATTTTTACACAAGCTGATCTACTAAAAGGTTTCTTTCGTATTTTGCAGTATTGTAAGGAAAAAGGACATTTTTGAAAATAAAGTACCAGAACACTGCTGAAAATCCAAGGCACATTTCCTTGGTTTTGTTTTTAACTTGAGACGAGTAGAATACACCAACTGATATAAAGCGTTATAAACATGTAGTCACAAGAATCTGAGAAGAATACAATCTATAAATACATTGTAAACTTTTTAAACCGTTTTACAATTAAACAGAGCAAAGTCCTAGAATGACTCATGAAAATATTTCAAAGTTCAAAGTTAAAGTTGCGTTTATCGGTCACATGCACATCATACAGTACAACATACAGTGAAATTCTTTGATTCCGCATATCCCAGCATACACATTTGAACACTGGCGTCAGTTTTTACATATTTGTAATCATTAATGCCGTATTCACCTTATAATTTATTAATCAATAATATAATTTTAATTACATATATTTATTTAGAATTAGTGAATAAATGTAGTAAACTTTATTTTAAGGCTGTAATTTGTTAATGCAATATCTAATAAGTCACTTTTATAACACTTAATACTTATACTAAAGAAAAAAGTTTGTTTATTTTTTATTTAAATAAATAACAAACAAGTGAAGTGGTGCAACACAAAAGTGTTTCCCTACCATCAGGGTATTGCGATTTTTTAATTTATTTCTTTATTGTGAATTTTTCGATTACAATTTGAGAAATAACTTTGTTACAGTGTCCACTGCCCTGCCGTTATTTCTTTTTTGGCACTACATGTCAAGTGTTTATTGTGTCCTTTTATACAGAAACATTTGTGGGACAGTTGTGTATCCTGAGTGACAACACCAGAAGCTAATGCAAAAACCCCACCCGTGATTACAAGTTTACACACACGGCAGACAACTGGCAGACAAAGATGTGGCCTAACATAAAGTAGTGTTGATGCGTTTATTTCACAATTCTCTGGTCAAAATGGGGACAATGTGGACATTACGTAAACCAGAATGCACGGATGATCCGGTAAACAAGGAATTCCTATGTAATGCAGACAAGAGTGTAATTGGACCTCCGTTGTCTCCGAAAGGAAGACCAGAGACGTACACATGCAACTTTTTGCCAGACTTCCTGCAAAGAACAGCAATACAAATGTGTTTTTTTTATCAAACATTTGGATGTGACCTCAATCAGAGTTATAATATTCCTGTGAAACAGTTTTAATTTTTAAAACACTATCTGTTTACATATAATATATTTTTTTATAAGTCTGTTAAAATATACACAATAAATAAAAAATTATTTTTAGCTTTAATTTCAGATTTCTAAAACTAACACTTAAACTGCCCGTCAAACAGCTTTTATTTGCACCCTTAAGGTCTTAAAATGACTCACAGCCCTCACGTTAAAGCATTTCACTGTATGTTGTACCACGTATAATGTACATGTGACAAATAAACTTTGAACTTGAACTTGAACGTTAAAAAAAAAAGATCATGTAATAAATTATTTCAGTTATATGTAAGTGATAAATGATTACATTTTTTTATCTGAGATATCACTGAGTTGGTAACTCTATATTTCACTTACAACCTTTGATTGAAAGCTGCTGATTTATGTTGTAAGATGAAACAATAGAATAAAAGCATTTTACATTTTAATGAATATTATTCCAATTCGTTTTTTTTTTATTCTTTTCCAGTTAGAGAAATTTTGCAGACACGTATATTCCATAGTTTTTTTTTAAGATTATCACTGATTACAGTAGATTATTAAACCTAAATAACATAAGACATAAGTCAATATCTGCAATCCCACAGTGTTAATTACTGGCAGCCAAATTAAGCTAAAGTGCTAAGCTACATGCGGCATGATAAATGCACAATGTGAGCTTTGTGTGCAGAGCCACTGAGTACTGCAAGTCATTCACTTTTCCACATGTCAAACCTGAAACTATTTTAAAACCGAAACTAAATTTTGTGTTTACAAAATCTCTAACTTTACTTCGGCCTTGTCATTTGAATTTTCACGATCTGCGTTTAGAAAATGTGCTGAACAAGCATGAAATGTGAAACATGAAACAAATGATGTGAACATACATGTGGAGGAGTAACTCTGTTACTCAAATAACTGGCGGTGTTTTATTTGGAATGTGTTTCAGAGTGCTCTGGCATTTCGCTGTGTAAATACTTTAGGAAACAAGGCTAAATGTAAAAATCATGGCAATTCTGTTATCGCTGAAATGCTAAATGATGTTTTTTAGGGGTCTTTGAATATAGTACATAACTTCTTAAAGGGATTCTACTGGGAACATCCCAAGACAAGATGCTTGTATGTAGATTGAATCATTATGCTTTTTATAACAAAGCTTTTCATTTTCTATTTTATTTTTTTTTTTTTTTATTAACCACAACCTGGCACAAATATTTCCACAGTCATATACATTGTACACTAGAAGAGAGTAAATAAAAATGTAATCATTGAATATTTAAGCGGTGGCGCGGTGGCACACTGTCTCCTGTCTTACAGTATGAAGGGCATGGGTTCAATTCCCACCCGGGGTCTTTCTGTGTGGAGTTTGCATGTGCTTGCATGGCTTTTTCCCCGGGTACTCCGGTTTCCTCCCGCCTGCGGAAGGAACACATACGAAACACATGCTATTGGGCATAGGTGAATTGGCTACTCTAGTTATCCATAGCAGTGAATATGAGTGTGAATGGTTGTCTGCAATTAACTGGTGATTGTACAGGGTGTACCCGGCCTCACGCCCTAAGTTAGCTGGGATAAACTCCAGTGCCCTCGCCACCCTGAACAGGGTAAGCAATAGATAAGCATTTATGTCGCAAATGTGCAAATACTGTATTTTAATTTAAATGCTCATTAAAACAATATCTATAGTTTGACAATCACTTGTCTTAATATAAAAAGTGCATTATATGGCCAAAATTATTGGGACGCCTGACTATTACAACTACATGATTTTGAACATATTATTCCAGATTGACTTCCTTTGCTGTTGTGATAAGCTCCACTTTTCTACGGAAGCTTTTCGCTATATTTAGGAGTTTGGCTAACGAGTGTGGCTATGGATGTTCGTGTTTATTCGGCAAAAACGTCAGTAAAACCAAACAGTCATGTTGAGAGAGGAGGTCTGGGGTGCAGTTGTGTTCAGTGGCATAAAAATCAGGTTTCTTTTGGGGGTTTTTTTTACTCCAATTTAATTCATTAATCCAAAAATCATTATGTCCTCATAAAACTTTGGAGCTTTGTGCACAGACGTATCGTCATGCTGGAACAGTGTCTGAGCCTCTTAGTTCCATTGGGAGACTTGAATGTTTCAGTATGCATAGTTTTTCACATGTTCTCCGGAATACACCAAACTGTTCCATGAGTGTGTGAATGTGTGTCTCGCTACCGTATGACAAGTGATCCTAAGATAGTCTCCGGTCTCAAAGTGAAACACATTTCATTCAGTAATCTGTTTTCTTAAAGTACAAATCTTTTTCCTTTTAAAATTACAAAAGCAAACCTGTTCTGAGTATATAGATGAACAGGCTGCTCCTGATAGCAGAGCTAATAGGTTCTGCACTGATATCATGCATTTTCACAGTGGAAACTGAAATTAAATCGAACTAAATAGAGCTTGAATATGTCTGTGCTGGAATATATATTTGACTGACAGCAGCAGGCAGAAGTAATAATCAAGTTTTTTTTTTTTTTTTTTTAATTATTTAAGTCATTTAAGTCCTTGAAAATGCCTTACTGATTCCCTAAATTAAAAAACATTTAAAAAAAAGATTCCAGTAGCACTTCAGTCTATACATCAGCGCAAACAGGAAGCTAGTCACCGGCAAGTCACATAACAGCCCTGGCTCTATCGTATTAAATGTGCTCATACACAATTAAAATGATTCTCCTTTTCACATCAAACCTGTGGACTGACCAGCGTCCTTGGAGTGTGTATACTTCCGAACCCCATTTCTATATGATTCATAACACGGATCAGGCGAGACTTTGAAGGAAGATTGATTACGGTGGTCTCAGTAGGGGTGTGTGGGGCTCTCCCTGTGGTGTGTGATCGCTGCAGAGGGCAGGAATGTAGCAGCAAGGACGTGTGATCCATCGCTGGAAATTCCCTTTACATTCGCCGAGCCCACTGGGTATTCTGTCTGGGCCTGACCGACATACTCTTTTATTACACTCAAAGTTAACGTTTCATCATAAAATGATTGCAGGTTGTGTTACATCTGGTGTTGGTCGATAGAAAGAATGTCTTTAAATACAGAGTTATTAAAGAGAAACCAGAAGGAATCCTACCTGACTCTATGAACATATCCTATTAAAATACTTAAAAATGGCACGAGAATGTTATAATATATATCTCATATATATACTGTATATATATATATATACGTGTGTGTGTGTGTGTGTGTATATATATACATGTGTGTGTGTGTGTATATATATATATATATATATGTGTGTGTATATATATATATATATATATACATATACATACATACATATGTGCAATCTTATTTGTAAGCAAGATGTTTGCAACATAAAGGGTGCCGTGGCACTAAAATATGATGTGCTGCCCAGTCAGATGCCATAAAAACCCTTTTGGCAGATAAACAAAGTTAGCTAAAATGGAACATGTCCATGACAGCAGGTTTCTGTATGCCTATTTTAGATGAGTTATGTTCACCTAACCACATAAATTCGCCATTTAATCTAAATAATTCCACCACTAGAAGTGCGTTTGTGACTGATTTCTGGCCTAGCGTTAAAACTCAGTATAGTTAGTTTCCTGCTGCGTTATTGCAACCAAGAGGTGTGCCCTACATTGCAGTGAAATGTTTCACTTGTGAGTGTGTTTAAAAAGAAAAAACATAAGGATGAATCATGCACATTTCGACTGAACACGTTCACTTCAAATAACAAATTAGGTGACGTCAACTTTATCTTCTCATACTAGGAACTCTACTGCAAAGCAGGGCATTGTTATATTATTATATCATTCTATGACCAGATCAGTATAGGAAATGTATGATGCATATTCGTTTAGAAAATGACACCGTTAAACTGAAGCTTTTAGAAAATTCTGAACACAAAGAAGAGTAATTGTTAGTTTGATTAAAGCCCAATTGGATTGGATTTGTTTTCATATATATGTGTGTGCGCATGTGTGCATGCGTGTGTGCGAGAGAAGTTGCTTTCATGAATTTATGGAGACACAAAGTTGTATAATGGCATGGGTATTACACTGCATATTTTATGGGGACATTTCATAAGTCCCCATAAGAAAAATAGCTTTAAAAGGATAATAAACAATGTTTTATTAAAATGCAGAATGTTCTGTGTGATTGTTTGCAAGGTTAAGATTTTTTTTAATGTTTGGTTTGGTAAGTTATGGTTTAGGAGAAGTGCGCACTATAAAAACCATTACGTCTATGGAATGTCCTCAATAAGAAAGCAAAGTGTGTGTGGTGTGTTGTGTTGTGTGTGTTATCTATGTATTTGTGTATATAGGAACTGATTTTAAATAAATTTTAAATGTTTAAAAACTGTCAAGGAAGTCCATCCATTGGCAGCTTTAGTAACTTATTGCTATCCTAGCATATGCATAGCTTAAATAACAATGATGTCTATGTAGCTTAGTACTAAGGGTCAGGTCAGTCTGTCTATGAAAATTGTTTCCTATTTAGTGAAAGAATTCTGCTTTTATTAAATGTATGTGTTTGTGTTGATTTAGATTAGGGCTTGTAAATAAGGTATTTAACTACGAAACACATCAGTTTCTTCTAGAGTTGAATCCTTTGCTGTTTTTTAATACACAAATGTGTTACAGTATAGTCAAAGCGGTAGACAGAGCTTTTGTTCATGGTGTGGCACGATCTTTCTTGACATCCGCACTGCTGCAGCAGCCCCAGTACATGTTACACACACACACACACACACACACACACTTCTATACCGCTCCTCCTCCCCTTCCTGGGAAAGTCTGAGCGAAAGCTCTTCTATTTGCATAATCGTTTTTAGTGCCTTTGTGGGCGGGCTCTTTAGGTCGTCTCGGCCACCTGTCCAGAACAAATCAGACGGGCTTTCACATCCCTGCTGATATGATTAAGATGAAAAGAGATGTTTTTAACTACATTAATAATGGCAGTTATGGTATTTGAGCCCCTTCGGTGATTAACTTGAGAGTATAGTATATTAGTGGGTCTTTCCATGACGGCAGTATTATAAAATTCTGTTATTGTAGGGATGTGTCTCTCTGTGTATGTGTGTTTACAGGGATGTTCCGTATTAATTATAAATGTGGTCTATGCATGTTGATGGCACTCTATAGCATGTAGCCAAAGTGGGCAAACACATGCTAAAAATCAGAGTGACTGTAAAAAGATGCCATGAGCATGTAAAGGCAAAGTGGGGATGGAGAATGCAGAAACAAAGCATGCTTTACGAGGGAATAGGGATACTATGAATAAAGATTCAATTCGCATGGTTAATCCATTAGATCTAATTAGAGTTCAAAACAGGGGAGGAATTTCTGAAAGGAATCCTCTTAGTCCCTGAATATGGAGAGAATGGGAAATGGCGTAAGGAGTTTACTATATCATGACTTTGGATTTTATTATAGCAGTCAGACTGCTTCAGTATCTGTTATCATACAGCTGCATAGCCACTGTATGTTAGGTCATTATTGCTTCCGTTTCTATGATTCTCAACGTGTAGCCCTATATCCCTGAAGCATCTCCTCAATCACACTATGTCTACCAACTAGGGAGGGTAAAGGCCAACGCATGATTCCTCTGACACAATTAAAGTTTTCAGGTTCCTGACAATTGTTGCGTCACATGGCAACTTTTTAAAATAGTACCGTGATGCATAGTGTCACATGAGAACAGCTCATAAAGCAATATGATCATAAATCACAGACTGTTTCAATTATAATTGAATTCCTGCTTTGATTAGTGCCTTAAATAGCTTGAATGCATCGGGGTGGTGATAGATGCACATTGTCGAATTTGGGTTCATTTGCATCATTTCAGATTCTTTTACATCTGTTCAATGGAAACCTTGATGCATGCGGTTTAGAATTGAAAGTGAAGGTGATTATACTTACATGACGATGCTTGTTTATTTATCTCATCATTTTGTACGGTCCTATTTACTATTTCTATTTCTAATGTGTTTTCTGTGCATGAGAAAACCCTTGACACTGATACGGATGTTTATAAACTACAATCCATGCATGCCTAACCTTAGTTAACCCAGATTTCTCTCTGCGTCCTGTGTATGTGTGTAATTGTCAGTGAAGGTTATCAGGGTGGATTTGTGCCTGGCTCCAGTGACTACAAGAACACAGTGACACACAAGTGTGTAATGGTATGATGTCAATACTGGGCTGCAGTGTGAGTCGTTTAGCGTGACTGCATCTGTCTATCTTGAAGTAGAGGAATGAAAATTGAATGTGCATGGGAGTGAAGAGAACGTGAGAGAACCAGAAATCTATGAAAAGGGAAGAACAGATGAAAGCAAGAAGGTTCCGTCATTCTGTAAATAATATTATAAAAAAAAGATATGTGAGTCTTAAAAGACTGGAATATGCTTTTGCTGCACTTTTAAGCAAGTTGACTTTCTATGCTGAATCGGTTTCCTGAATCAGAACCAATTTGTTGAATCAGAAACACATTAGATCCAGCAGAACAAAGAGCACGGACTATACAAGGACTTTCAATAAAGACAAAGACAATTACAAAGTAATTCCAAACACATGTACTGTACGTGAAATAAAAGTACATGTATTGTACAAGTATTGGATCTGCGCTCAGTGTAATTGCACAGGTGTGACAGAGTGATTTATTCCGAGCTTTTAATGAAAGCTATTCCTGCAGGATGAAGCGTTTTGTGTGTCATGCTTCTTTTGTTTAAACTGCTCTGAAATGCTTTTTGGATCCTAATCGCTTAAATAGGCCTTGGCCAGGATGGGAAGGGTCTCTAACGATCTTCCATGCATGCTTCCTTGCTCAGTACTCCGAAAGGCTTTAGTTGGAAAGCAGGCTGCATCTAGTATTTTATTTTGAAAGAACTGATGAGCTGAGGCTGAAGCGAAGACATCAGGGTGGAGTTGATGATTGCCGTGTAGAACTACATCAAGATTGTTGTGGGAGATTGTACTTTTTTAGCTGTTGCAGGAAGAACAACCTGTGCTGAGGTGTTTTTGTCGTCCCACTTTACATGGTTACATTGTATGATAGGAGCAGGGTACTTAAATAGTTCAGCTTTTTTAAGAGCGCGAGTCCTTGAGGATAATGGAGTTACTGTTTTCTGAAATTCTGAGTTTTGGGCTCTGGAGGAGATTGTGACGGAACCATACTGACAGTTGTGCCGCTTCCGGCCTGTCTATGGATCATTGTTGAAAACGGTGCTGTCATTGACGGACAGTAAATTCGTATGGTGTATAGAGAAGAGAAGGTGGACGTATCCCTGGGGTGTGCCAGTCATGAGCGTTAAAGGGTTTGACTTGTTTTTCCAAACCACATATTCTGCTGTCTGTATGTCTGTCTATCTGTCTGGCAGAATCAGAATGGATTGGTATATTTTCCTGTCCAACACCTTAGGAATGATTCTAAATGCTGAGATGAAGTCAGCAAGTAGTCATGAATGTGCAAGCAGTGTCCAGATGATGGCCTTGGCCATTACAAGTCTTTTATGACTTGTAAGCCTAGGTAGGTCTGCGCCTTAGCGGGCTCAAGGAAGTCTTTATTACTACAGAGTGTGGCTGATGTGTAATCATTCCAACTTCCAACATCATTTGGGAACAATGTACAGTTCCAGAGATTAATTAAATGTAAACACTGTAGCTATTTGAACTATTCAGACTATGCACTGCTTTAGTGTGGAACAGGAAATAAGGTCTGGACCAAAAATAAGTTTTGCACTTTTCGCAATTCGCACACTACAAAAGAAAATTCTTTGATAATGAGTTTAGATGTTCAACTGCACTTGCTGACTTGAAAGCCACAAGTAGGATGACTGTATAGGATTATTAGAAACTTGTAGGATAGCTACCAATACAGTACTGACAATAGTAAAATTCAAAAAATTTCAGTATTTTGCATTCACAGTTTTTCGTCTGATTGAGGAATCTTTATCATATAGTCTAAACACAAAGCAAAGAACTTATTATTGCTATAATAATGAATCATGTACATGTAATAGTACTATGTAATATTTTCAAACAATAGCCAGATGAATTTTTACATTGTAAAACCGTGTGTCTATAGTTGTGCATGTGTGTGTGTGTGTGTGCATGCGTGCTTGCGTGTGTGTCTGTATGTACGTGTGTGTATGTACGTGTGTGTGTGTGTGTGTGTGTGTGTGTGTGTGTGTGTGTTTTAGTAATATAAAATA
>JAOUQX010000001.1:12525779-12536904 GCA_028566295.1 Liobagrus marginatus
ATACACACAGTTGTATTTTTGTTAATTTTTATATATTTGTTTAGTTTTGTTACTTTCTGGAATAGAACTATGCAGTCATGAGTTTCACATATGTGTGTGTGCTATTCCTTTTTAAAAATTTTAACAAAAAAAACAACAACAAAAAACGCATTGTAGCCTCTAAATACAACACTACAACCCAACATATCCCAAAAACATTAGTTACCGCTTCACGGTCACAGTGCCTATTACAAATGGGTTGAAAGTATAGGTCAGGTCATTAAAAGCTAAAATGTCTGTACACAAAATGTATATTATTATTATTATTATTATTATTATTATTATTATTATTATGTACCTGTTATTTATATAATAAGTTGTATATATAATAAAGATTATAGGAAGTCTTTGTTGCTTTGTTGTGCTTTACAATAGACCGTCACAACATATTTGACAATATAATAATTTTCAAATGTATTATATTTTTCTTTTATGTAATTAACCTTAAACGACAGTAAATACATGATTTTATATTTGAAAGATTTAATTTGCCTGCCTGAATATTTTAAACCATGTCCACTCTCTTTTTACACTGAAGATACAGTGACCTCTTTTTCACCTCTGTAATGCTCCTATATCAGCACAAGACTATAACACCATTGGTCAAAATCCCAGGATATAGCAAAAAAGCTCTTATGTTACTGAACTGCCAAATAAAATTACCATCAGCAAACACAGTTTGTAGAGCTATTTTAACAATAGGCATTATTACAAAGCTATTAAGCAGAAATATAACTGAATAAATGCAATATCTTAATTAAAACACACCGTTTGATATTAAACTTGTGTATTAAAACTCTTCATCAAATATACAAAAGAACCTGATAAAAAAATAATGCTTAAACTGTTGTGAAACCTTGAGGACCAGCCAGAAACCCTCTACGTCATCGCATGCTATCAAATTGCTTAAATTTGACAAAATAAGCATTTATTAAGTGGCAAATTCAAAGCACCACTGCATGCATTTTCCCTAAATAAATAACACATCTTACTATTCATGATGGGCATCTTATTATTCATGACATTTGCTCTTAAGATTTAAAAGCCTGAAAAATTCAAGCCTTTGAAGAGGTCGCTCGAGGCTTTTTCCTCCACGAAGAAAAACCCTGTGCTCTCTTTTCAAATAATGAAGTTGGACTTAATAACCCTTGAGCACTGCGAGCCTGAAAGTCAAGTATAACAATTGAGGCTTTCCTATAAACAGAGCTGCGGTGGTAAATTTACTAGGCCTAGATGTTGCTTTAGTTGAAATGCCTTTATTTGGGGATACCAGATTTTATATAAAAAAAAAAGAAAAGAAAACAAAAATCTGTGTAAATGCTTTAGGCAGAGGCAGCTTGTCACACTTGTTTGTGTAGTGCATTGACATTAAGGTTGTGATGGTGTTTTGTTAAGTTCTTCTCTAAAAAATTCTTAAGTGACTACAGCATTTACTTAATGCTTTAACTCATGCTCCTCTTTATCTGTAATTAAACGTTGATCACAGCTCACTTAAGTCACACAAACATTCAAAACATGAACTTTTTGATCAGAGGAGACTAAATTACAGTTAAAACTAAACCGAGTCATATTTCAAAACACAGACTAAGTTGAGGCTTGTCTTCATTATATTACTATAAGATCTCGTTTAATGTCAGCACGATAGCATAGAGATCCAGTTAGGTGTGTGTGTGTGTGTGTGTGTTTTGTCCTGGGGTTTCTTGTCTGATTTATTTTTAAATAATGGTTTGCATAGTGGCTCCTTACAAATTCCTTACCCATTATTTTCTTTTTTTTTTTAAACGTATTCTTACAAATGGAATATACATTTCTCTTATGAACCTTTTACAACATTACTTAATATACGTGTGATTACTATCCCAGTTGTATGAACGAGATCCATTTATTTCCACGTGATCGCATTTCGTTCACATGACGTCAAACTTCCAAATAAGTCCATTCGGAAACGCACCTTCACACGTGATCAAATATGATACAGTATTACTCTCATTAATTACATATAAAAACAAACGGTCAGTTGAAGTGTGTGTACTTTCTCTATAAAGTGAGCAACATTCAATGCGACTGTTTTATAGAGTTCTGTTCTGCTTCTGTGGTGTTAAATGTTGCTTTGTGGCACTTTGTAGTTTTTTGTGCAGGTCTGGTTTGAAGAGTTAATGGGCAGCACTTCTACTGTACGGTGTGAACAGATGACAGATTGACAGATTAGCTTCACAGGCTAACGCGCAGTTAACGCGACTCCTACGCTCGAGCCACAGGAGGTTCGCTCACCTGCATGCTAGTAATAACTGTCTGTTTAAAAATGTATACAGTCATGGACTATGGAAAGAGACGTAGTTAAACAAATGAAATTAAGATGTGTTGGAGAGTTGGGGTAAAGTAACCCTAATTTACCCTAACCGTTTTTTTCCCTCATAGCTGAAACCTGCCGACGCACATAGGACCCGTTTTATTGTCCGAGTGTAGCATCACCAATACTCAACGCTGAATACTACACACACACACACGTTGGAGCTGGTGTAGTAAACAAATAGTAAATAAAATCCACATATACAGCATCTTTGAACGGGTTCATTGTGACGAGAGCATGAAGAACTTAAAACTAAGTTGGTAGTGCAGTTCATTCTACGATACATTTCTGTAAACATTTAAGATAGGACCAAAATGCAGCACGTTTACGTTCTACGTGGCTGATTTTGTAGCCGCCAAAAAAACACACTCGCTTATTTTCAGTCATTTAACAACGCATTGGTGAAGACATGGTGAGTGCTTAGTGTCAGCTTTTCTTGTCTATAAATCAAATTCATGCCCCAGGATCATCAGCTTTCATTAATCTAATCATGCTGTCGGCTTATTTCCCGACGGGTATTAAAAATGTAAACCCTAACGCGCTACAGGCATCAGAAACTCTGCGTTATCATCTGTCGGGATGCTGTGCTACCTAAAACTAAAGAGCAAACAATATCTTACCTTCGAGAGCCAGTGCTGTGGGTAGTATCCATAAAATCCATAGGATATCCATTGTCGGTTTTCAGGGAGATATTGTAAAACAAAAAGTCCGGGCATTCAAAGAGAACAAGCCCCGAAAGCCATTGACAGCAGACGACTGCGAAGGACCGGTGCACTTTCGCGTTCAGTTGAATGAATGCGATGCCATACACGCTGAAGCAAAATCACCGACCAAGTTTGGACGAAACCAAGTGCTGTAGACGAGGGGAAACAGTCCGATTCTAAAAAATAAACGCTCGTTATATTACGCAGGTTTAGGACTGCAAACAATATCAGTTATTCCAAAGATATCCTTTAAGACGGTTTGAATGCTAAAAATCCAAACTGATGCGTTTCATCATGCTAATCACGAGTTTGCGTCGAATTTCCAACCTACGCTCATGATCCGTATTGCCAACCTGTCAATCAGCACGAGCGTTACTTTTTAACTTAATCTGTGAGTGAAGATGGAAAATTGTGAATTATTATGGTGTACACGTGTAAAAGTGAGTCTGGATAGTAACGAAGCTGCTGGAAAGTGCTTTTTAAAAAAATATAATCATTTGCTCAGGTAAGTCGACATTTCTGTTGGCTTGCTAATGTTAAAACTTGGTATTGCTGTCGTTAACATTAGACTAAAACTTTAGGTTCCTGATAGTATGCGATTATTAATCACATTTGCAAACAATAGGTATGAAGTATTTTTGTGAACGTTACTTTAGTAAAAAGGAGGGCCAACACAAGTTATCAAAATAAACAATTCACTGTTGTTTATAACGCGACTTTCCCTTAACTTCTCCTATGAAAACCGTGCGAGGAAAAAGAATTGAAATGATAAATATAAAATTAGTTGGCAAGTTCACACTATGAGATTGAAAGTGTATTATATTCGCTTTCCTTTTGTTGAGTGCCATTTGTTTAAGAAACAATGACAGTGCTTTAAAGGGAAGGAATAGAACTTGAACTTTAGAACTTTAAGAATACACACACATATGAACACAGCGCGTCTAGTGCGCATAAAGACCGAAAGGCATTTTCTGAATGTATAAGTGCGAATAAATATGTACTACTTTGCAGATTATGTAGAAAAGCCCGTGTTTATATTATCAGTCGCTGATTTCATTTCTCTAATTAAAGTCACTTGCATCGCATGACATATGGCCTGAGTTTAACTTTCTCCACTTTCAGTAGAAAAACTTTCTCCGAATAAATCAGGCCTGTGTGCAATACATCTCCGGCTCGTGCCAAATTTGCCGAATAGGTTCCACATGCCGTAATTATGTTTTTTTTTTTTGGTGAGTCATAATGATACACCTTTATTCGGTTTCCTTAAGAATAAAATATACATCCAGGTACACATTTTAATTTTTACGCGAGCTTCATATTATAAAAAATGCACTGAAATAATAAAAATGTCATATTAGTATCGCATCATAAACAAATATGGTACCTTCTTGCATAATCAGAAAGAACGACGTTAATGGTGCGGGGTACGTAACAATACAATGCAATGGAGTGCATGTAATAAAGTTGTGGAAATTAATGTAAGAGCATTTTTTTCAACTCAACAGGCGTACTCTCATCCTCTAGTATCCCTTTTAAAAATACATTTTTACATGTACATATATATGTATATTTTAGCTTAGAAATAAGGTTTTGTGCCAGTAATGTTTTTGTGTTGCTATTTGCATATAGCCATTGTGTTTTAGATTTTTTATATTCTTATTACATTTTGTTTTCATCCTCTGGCATGTTTTATATTCCAAGATTTGAAAGATTGTTAAAAGCACTATAGAAATTAAATCAAGAATTGAATTGAATTTGATACAAAGAATACAGTTTTTCGTACCTGGTTTATTATTTAAAGCAGCAGTCGCTTACAAAGGACTTGTAGATTTAAAGACATGAAGTCTTTCTCGTGTGATGGATTTGCTTTAAAATAAGAATTTGAGCTGCAAGCAAGCCATGGTTAATTATGTCCACTCACTTTAAAATCAGCTCACTAAGCCCCTTTACTGGCATCATCGAGCTGGCATGTCGAGACCCATGTTGCTGGCACAGTTTTCCAATTCTGATCTTCTGGATTTGAGTTTCAGGCATGCAGAATGAGTCAAAAAAGCCTCAGCAAGTGCTGCTAAAAGATTACTGATGGTTGGGCAGTTCGGGTTGCCATTTTCGGCTGCTGAGAATATGGAGAATGAATTCATGCTTCAGCGTGTGCCAAGCCACAAAACAGAATTCTGGAATTTCATTAAAGCTGCATAAACTTCATTTCCATTCTGCTGCTGCAATCTCAGACTGAATATGAAAAGGCAAGAGAGCAGATAGACGCATTGGGTTAGATGGGCTATGGGGAGAAAACAGGAGATCAGCCGACAGATATATAGCACTTTGTGCTATATGCGACCATTATGTCTTTAAATTGCACATTATTGGGTCATACAAGTTGCCTCCATTATGACGGGTGCTTGAATTTTTAATTATTTTTTTTGCAAATGTGCCTGCTTTTGGATATGTACTTATAAAACTGCGTATGTGTGAGATGGAAAAAGTTATTAAAACTGAAATCTACAGTTTTTTTGTTTACACTGCTGTAATTCTGTAAGCATATTCTACATGCTATCAAAATTATGAGTCAGAAATATAAAGAATATTAAAAGAAATATGACAGTCACTTACAAAAGTAACCATTCCTGGTAAGCTAAATGTTTTGAATTATGGAATATTGAGTTAGAAGTGCTTTAAGGTATTTTTTTTTAAATAATTTTATAAAAATTAAAAGTAAAAATAAATGCATACTGAAGGCTCATACGTACCAACAATGTAATGTAATGTTAATGTAGATCAAAGAGAAAACTACTGTGTGTGTGTGTGTGTGTGTGTGTGTGTGTGTGTGTGTGTGTGTGTGTGTGAGAGACAAATATAGAGAGAGACTCAAGGCAGCATTGCCAACTGTTCATATTTTATGCCCTTTTCAGAAAGATCAATAATTTAATTATATAAATTCAAGGAAGATAAATTCTTATTGGTCCGGTACTGTCACCATAAATAATTGTTTGTAAATTTTTCTTCCCAGCATTTAGCAGGCTTGGGGAGTACTTTACTTATTTTTATTTTCATGGCACTTATGGTTTCATGCATTAACAAAACAGGTTATATTTAATAAATAAAGTGTCCAGAATTCGATATTTATAATGTTATAATGTATGATGAACAAATATCTAATTTTTGACATTACTGGTGTATTAATTGACTGTGCTAACTTTAAATGACTAGTGTTTGGAAAAAAAAATAATTAATTGAAACACAAAAAGGCCAATATACTGTATTTCGAGTAATTAGGGCTTTTACGTGAAAAGAAATATAACATCTTCTAAAAATAGGGATAAGTGACTAGAACACATGTTTAATGCATGGCCTTTAAATGGTCTATAAGTAAAGCAATATGCTCCAAGTTGTACAGCACATTATTTAACAACTCACTCAAAGTTATCATCCAGACTTTTAAAAAACACTGTTTTTAGATAAACAACAACACATTTAAATAAACACTTAAAGGGAAGGAATGTGAGAAAAATAAATAAAATAAAAGGAATGTAAGTAAAATTATTTATTATTGTGAATGCCAGAGATGCTATTACTGGACCCATCTGATTCCACCAATAAGTGATGTGTATTTAGAGCGCAATATGATAGTATTCTGAAAACATTCGATATGCATTTAGAGCCAAAAACGTGACATCTTGGTTTGTTGGCTTTGTCCTTGAGAGAGAACATCTGCAAAAACAGATGTGTATAATTTCTAAATTATGATTTTATGTTCAAAATTGATTTATCCACTTGCACATGGGCGTTTGTAAGTGACCCATATCTTTTATTTTTATGAACAATCTTATGAAAAATCACCGTTACAGTTACAATTTAACTACTGTTGTAGCACAAGTCTTCATCTAAAATATATATATATTTTTATAAAGTGCTGACTGATGTGCAGCTAAACAATAATTAGGATGATGATAATAATAATAGAAGAAGAAGAAGAAGAAGAAGAAGCATACAATATGATCGTCAGTATGGTCACATAGACATGTGTGTGATACAGTATGTGTTCGAGCTAAAACCACAAATAAAATTCACACAATTTAAATTAGAATAGATCAGATTATTTTGTTTATCCAATTTTGTGATTTATAATTAGACAAAAATATTATAATTGTTTGATTGCAAGTGCCATGTAATTTTTCCATCAAATTGGGTAAACAGTGCCACCTAGAGGAACAGTTCTTTGTTCTGCCTGTAGTTCTAATTTTAACATAATTTAATTTCAAAGCAAATAATTTCTTTAAGCAAAATATATGCCCCTCCCCTTAAAGTGCTCCTGGTACTTTAGTCATTAATTTTGTAATATATATGCAATAGATCAATTAGCAAAAATAGATCATTGCATGTATTTGCATTTTTAATACACTGACCCTTACCCTTTAAGATGCATAGCTCAGCTTGACACATGAACTCATTTCTCACCTTTTCAGTTAGACCTCTTAGTATTCGTAAAAAAAATTTTGGAACATTTACTATTTTGAACACTCTTTAATAAAAAATGAAATGTTTTTTCTTTAGTATTTTCTTTAAAATTTACGTACAAACATACAAAATATAGGAAAATATTGTGTCAATGAATTTGTTTTATATATGTCTCACATTTCTACTGACCCATTTTATTGTATTTATTGTATTGTATTTGACTTAAAACCAGACCCCTTATAGTCAAGCATTTCACCCCCGAAAACACTCAGGTTGTCTACAGCCCTTATCTCTATAGGGATTTAAAGATCTTTGGTGCCTTAAAGCTTTAGACGTTGTGTCATTAAAGGTGAAGTGCAGTTGTTTAGGTGTGTGTCTGTGTGCACATGATCCCTGACCTTCACCTAAGATGTGAATTGCGCTTGGAGGTACTACCTCTTTAGAGAAAGAGATAAGAGCGAAGGAGGACGTGTCTAATGCAGGCAGACTAAGCAGTAATTATTATTAGAAATTATTACAAATGAAATAAAATGACTTAAAACAAGTAAATATAGTGAACACCATCTAATATGGTATAATAACCATAAAGTGGACTCTGGAAAATGTAATGTATACAAATATAGTGTAATTAAATCTGTCTTTTATTTTTTTTACAAAACTATGCAGTGTAATTTTGTACATATTTTATATTTCTATTAGGAGGTGTACAGAAATATAGATGTAAACTTATCTGTATATGCCTAATAAGCAAATGAGGGATGGCGGTAGTACAGGAAATAAATGTCCCTGAGGCAAAATGGGGATAAACCTGAAGAGGAACTAGACCAAAGTGCAAACTCATCAGATTTAAAATCTGCAGCTGTTCAACTGCTTATTTAAGAAACAATACTAACTATAAAATAAAAAGTTCAGTATGAGCAGATTGTAAATAAGAGTTCTGGGATAAACACAGATACCGCTTTATTATTACTGCAGCAAATCTAGGTAATAGTTTTGCGGTATCCAGGTGAGAATTAGGGTGATGGTGGCTCAGTGGGTAAGACTCTGAGTCAGTGGATCGGGGGTTCGAGCCCTGCTCCAGACATGCTGCCATCATTGGGTCCTTGAGCAAGACCCTTAACCTCACTTGCTCCAGGGGTGCCGTTCGTTCTGGCTGACCCTGCGCTCTGACCCCGGTGTTCAAGTTTGTATGCTGATATGCGGAATCAAACAATTTCACTGTATGATGTGCATGTGACCAATAAACTCAACTTTACTTACTTTAATTTCCAGACCTCTCGTACGTAAGAGAACTTAAAACTTTAGTTCCAACTGTAAGAAAGAAACCCGTTTCCTGAGTGGTCTGCTTTCAACCTTAAATTGGAACCCTTATGAAAGTGTTCAAGAGACTTCTCAAGCCGGAGTGACTGAATCTAAGTTGATTCCCTGGGAGATGAGATCAGACCACTGTGAAAGTGTTTCCAATCAGTGCTGGCTCAGCATGTCACCCAGAAGCCCCTATAGCCGTCTTTCTAGGTTTATGGTGGGGACAGGCCTGTGCTTAACAGCCCCCGAGGCCCAAGTTCCAGGAACGGGGCCTTAGAATGCAGGACGCAGGTTTTATCACCAGAATAAATCCAAGTCTGTTTCTGCAGAACAGGGCCCCCTGATTCAACGACTCAAACGACTGTCGCCAAAAGAGCAAACACAGCCCTTAAATGTCTGCCATCAATCATTGGTCTCCTGGTCAGAGCTGTGTGAACCCCAAGCAGACCCCATCCTAATTGATACAGTGCTCTTTACATAAGTTAAAAGTGGTAGAATGGTGAAGCCAGACCTCCAGTTATGTTCTTCAGGTGCACCAAACAGCCGAGGTCTGGAGAGGAGTGGCTTTGATTAAAAGCAGGAAACACAAGCTGCTTTCCGAAACTTTGTTCACTTTCCAAATGCAGATTAGCAAAGATTTTCTTTCAAATCTCTTCTGGGTGCTGTCAGACCGCTAGTAGCCGGCTATATAATCCCAGCAGTGGTTTCTTCAGTGTGCACCTGTGTACCCGATTTATATCAGAGACCATATGTAACTCTAGACCAAGCATATGCATACATTCCTTTGGAAAAACGCAATCCGTATGCTAGTTTGTGTGGAATCCATTGAAGTATCCTTTTTTTTTGTTTATTTTTTTATAATAACCAGGTGTTTTTTTTCCCATTTTGAGCATATTTTTAAATAGTTTATTTTGTTACGTTGGTATCGGTTATATAAAGGTGTTTCTGTAGAAGAAAAAAACACCACAAGGCACATTATACAATTTCGATTTTCAGTATTTCAACCCATAATATCCATGTGTAGCTAAATGGCTTCACTATAAACACATGGCCTCTGCTAAGGACTCCTCAAAGACTTGCAGCCTGTGTGTCCACTTCCACTTTCGGAAACAGATGTAAGTAGAAAACGGGGGCTAATAGGACGCCTACCGCGATTGTAGACTTTTTAGTTGGATAATTTGCAGAAGTCAAAGCTTATATGATAGACTTTACTGTGTCAGGCATCTCAAGTTTTAACCAAACACCTGTGGTAGAAAGTAAAAACGGAAAAGTTTACAAGAGAATACATGATCAGTAGTCCCACATATAAGCATTCTGAGTTGACTGAATGTGGCTGTGCACTATGACACAGAAGAGTGTGTTGTGACCTAAACTTAACAAGGGGCTTAGTGTCAACATGTGCGACTAGCAGGGTTATTCATTTAGTAAATCAGCAGGGGGCTTCCAAAAAAGTGCTCATTAGTGTCCCAGATATTTATATATTACTTTTCTTACAGTGTCGACTTTTTTGAGCTTGGGTACATATGAAAGCCTGTGGCAGTATACAGCATATATAATAATATAGCGCAGTATTTCTCACTGAGACACTCAAGGTTTTTATATAATCTTACGGGTCCTTGACAGGTTCTTAAAACCACATGGCAGCATTTTACATGGAAGCTCACATTTAACAAAAGTATTTTTCACTTAAATCTATGTAGTTTATAGAAAGATTTTGCTCCTTCATATATTTTGTTAGAAAGTTTTGTATTGTTTTGGTTATAAATAACCCACTATAATAAAAATAATATAATAATTAGTAATTATTTTCACAGTAAGCAACTGCTGTGAAGTTACCGCAAATTTCAACAGTAATCTACTGGGTTTTTTTATCTAATACAGATTCGTTTTGTAGTTTGCAATGCATTACGTGCTGTAAGTTACAGTATCTGCAGTATTTTTTGGAAATTGGTTGAGTGGCCAAACGTTTAGTGAACGTTCATTACTATTTTATTACTGTATTTCATTACTATATTAACAGTTAAAATAATTTTCAGAGATTATTTGAATCACTTTGAGTCAGAAACTCAAGAGGAACAATAAAAAAAATGTATATAAAAGAAGTTGTTTTTTAAGAAGAGTTTGGAGTACACCTTGTTTACATCACCAAAGTCCTTCACCTGCACCAGGCTGTGTGTGGATCTACAAATTTCACAGATAATATATATATATATATATATATATATATATATATATTCCAATATGTTCTCAACAGTATTTTATTCATTAA
>JAOUQX010000001.1:12546221-12557101 GCA_028566295.1 Liobagrus marginatus
GTGTGTGTGTGTGTGTGTGTGTGTGTGTGTGTGTGTGTGTGTGTGTTGTGTGTGTGTGTGTGTGTGTGTGTGTGTGAGAGAGAGAGAGAAAGTGAGAGGGAGCAAGGGGAGAGAGAGAGAGAGGGAGAGAGATGCCTGGTCAGTGAGGGGAAGAAAAGACAATGCTTGCTCTTTGGGACTGCCAACTGAGCACTGAGCAGAGACAAAGGCGGGCATTCTAGGAGTGATTTTATATAGAGTATCTCGCAAAAGTGAGTACCCCCTTCACATTTTTGTAAATATTTTTTCTATATATATAATATTATAAAATTATAATAATATTTGTAAATCTTTTCATGTGACAACACTGAAGAAATTAAACCTTACTACAATGTAAAGTAGTGAGTGTACAGTTTGTATAACAGTGTAAATTTACTGTGGCCTCAAAATAACTCAACACACAGCCATTAATGTGTAAACCGCTGGCTACAAAAGTGAGTACACCCCTAAGAGAAAATGTCCAAATTGGACCCAATTAGCCATTTTCCTCCCTGGTGTCATGTGACTCATTAGTGTTACAAGGTCTCAGGTGTGACTTGTTGCTCTACATAAAGATGGCGTAGGCTATAAGAAGATTGCCAAGACCCTGAAACTGAGGTGCAGCGCGGTGGCCAAACCATACAGCGGTTTAACAGGACAGCTTACACTCAAAACAGGCCTCGCCATGGTCGACTAAAGAAGTTGACTGCACATGCTCAGCGTCATATCCAGAGGTTGTAACACAATAATAAGGAAACTATATGGCCAAAGGTTTGTAGACATTTTGAAATTGAAAGAATTAAACCGTTTTACTTACAAGAACTCAGAGACCTAGCCTCCTTTTATCGTAACAAATTTGCAAACAACACACAATACTTTTCTACTTTTAATGACACGCATATAGAAAGAGTGAAGCAGAAATAGAAACCGCAAGCAGATGTACAAGCGATTTTTGAATTTCAATTATTGAAACTCGGTTCGGAAACTGACCCCGACAGCCTTGTTAGCGTTATAGGACTGGTGCTTCATTACGTATGTAGACGTTAGAATATCTTAGCTCTGATTGTTGCGATTGAGACAACCATGCTTGAATTTGCTGCAGATGCGAATGTTTGGGAAGCATCAGTGTTTTGTGTTAGGCCTACAGTTGTGGCCGAAACGAGCAGGACTGAGAATTTTCCCACTTTCTAGACCCACCCATTTCTGTGGGTCTAGAAAGCTTTGATAATGATCGTTCAAAAATTTTAAACGTTGTAGCAAAATATACACCGGACCTCAAACACATTGCCATTAACTGGTCTTAACCACAGTGCAAAATTAGTATAATGTGTTTCATAAAATTTGCACTTCACCGTCGTTAAAATTGTTGAAAATTTTTCCTATTTACTAATGTCCAGTTCACCGCAGCTAGTGTAAGGGAACTTCCCGCGAAAATGTATTTCAGCTGACCTGATGGGGTATTATCCCACATATCTCTTACAGCCACTGTGAACAAAGCAAAGTTGAAAAAGGCCTCAGTTTGACAAGGTTGGTGTAGAATAACTCAAAATCCCTGCACAGAGCCATGACCTCAACCCCCACTGAACACCTTTGGGATGAACTAGAATGCTGAGTGCACTTTAGGCCCTCTAGCCGAACATTATGGTACATTACCTCATTACGGAACATTACCTCAATAATCCTTTTGAGGCTGGATGGCCAAATCCCAACAGCCATGCCCAAAAATCTAGTGGAAGCTTTCGCAGTAAAGTAAGTAATATAAAAACATCAAACAGGGACTCATTTTGAAATGGCATGTTAAAAAATCGCAAGTGTCAGGGCCAGTATATACCCTGTATTTTAGATTTTAGACTAGATTTTAGTCAGATGCCCTTTTGGTAAGACTTGTGTTCACACATACTTTTGGCCAAATACATGACATTTACATTTACAAAAAGTGTAAGGAGCATAATGTATACATTACCAATGTATTATACATGATTTCATGAAATTATTTCTTAAATATTTTTGTTTCCTTAGATGTCACTACAGCAACCTGGCTTTTTCCTTGCTGGCTCATGTCCTGGCTGAGAGGGTGTTGGGTTTGAATTATCAGCACTGGATTATTAATAACATCCTTGATCGGTTGGGAATGGAGGACACAGGATTTAATATAACCCCTAGCATTCGGAGCCATATGGCTGCAGGAGTCTATTCCAATGGCCAAACAGCACCACTATATGACCTAGGCTGGTATCACCCATCAGGGCAGATGTTCTCTACAGCCGCTGATCTGGCTAAGCTAGCCATGATGCTTCTTGGTACTTATAATCGCAAGCTTCTGCAGCCTGACACCATAAAGATCATGCTAACTCCCTTGTTTCACTGTGATAAAGATTACTTTTCCAATCGCACTGGAACTCCATGGGAGGTAAACGACCAGCTAGGTTAAGAGTTGCTTCGCAAAGATGGTGACTTGGATGGGTACGCCGCCACATTCTCCCTAGTACCCCGACTGAAGATCAGCATGGTTGTTCTGATGGCAGGTACAAGGCCTCAGAACCAGGATGTGATATCAAAGGCGTATTCATATATAATTCCTGCCATGGAGAGAGCTTTCAGAGATGCCAAGCAGGTACTTGTGCCTCCCCCCAATCCTGCTCCATATGTCGGGTTCTACACATACAGTAACATCACCTTTTATGAGATCAAATATGGACCAGAAGGAGTCCTCATCATGCAGCAAATTGGGGCTCAGATTGAGAGCTTGATTCCTGACAGATACCGAACTATAAAAATGTCTTACCTGGTAGATAGAGTTTTTAGGGTTGTGTTTGAGAAACAATATCCCTGCATTTTACATGTGGGTTCTGCCTCAGTTTCATTGGAAGCCCAAGATGGGCAGCTCTTTAATTTCTATATGTTTGACAAATTTGGGTTATCCCCTGGTTTTGATGTACCAGGTCTAAACACTTACAATGTGATCCGAATTGCCCAAAGATCCCTATTTTCAAAATGAAGTATAACATTCAAAAATCTAGAAACCTTTTTTTTTTTTTTTTACTGTTTCTATTATGCACTTTTACTGATACTATTATGTTAATGAAAGGTTCGTGTAAATTACCTCTTTGTTTAACAAAGCTTCATTTGCATAGTACCCATTTATATTATTTTTATAGCTACTGTTTACTGTTTACCAACAATTCACCAAAAAAAAATTCATATATAATTTTGTCTGAAATGAAACATCTGTGCTAGGGTTTAGATTTTTTTGCGTCTAACTAAATAAGAATAGTGGTGTAGTTGTCTGCCTACCTGCCTGTTCCTCTATATTTTGTGCTGTCAACATGTTTCTTTTGGGAATGTGGAGCTTTGGAATACCTTGAAGTGCATCTAAAGAATTAACTTTGTTTATCTGTTCTTTAGTGGCTGTCATTCTCCTTAATTCAACAAAGATTTTTTGTGATTTTATCAATAATCATATGGGTTTATCCTTTAAATGTCAGTTTTATATTGTAACTAAACTCATTTAACCTAATGCAGTATGTGCAAACATGGACAAACACTGAGTCTGGTGTTCTCATATAGGTTAACCTTCAGCTACCCTCAAATAAAACATGTTGCAATATCTGCCATTCATTGGGTCAGTTCTTTCAAATTTCAGTATGTACAAAAACTTCAAGTGATAATAGAACAATCTCAATGTTGGTGCCGCAGTGACCTCTTTTTGTTTTTACATCCTGTTTCATACACATTCCTGTTAAGAACATTAGACTAAGGCTGTCTTGGAATTGTAAAATTGTTAACTTCCATAAGACAATATATTGGCATCACTTTTCCTGCTTGTCCCCAAACTCCCATCTAGTGCTTTTTTAATGGCATGTGTTTAATCATGTCATTTAATGTAATGTGTTTACCTCCTTAGTTTTTAGCCCCTGAACACTTACACTGTTGCTGCGTATGGAACTTTCTAAAGCTAAGACATGTTCTATAAATACAGATGAATGTTACGAGTTATAAGACACGAAGAGCATCTATTGCTTCATAGCTTAACACTTTATTACTGAAACTGAGATAGAATAATGTAATAATGTGATATAAAAGGCAATGATCAAGTCAAAAATTTAAGACTCACGTTCAACAGTGAGCTCAATTTCAAAATATAGATTAGCAATGTAATTAAAACAGCATATTAGCACAGTAGAAACATATTTAAGGTATGTTATATTATCTCACCTCCTGTCACTGTGATTTCATGCATGATTTTAGCTACAGATGAGACTTAGCAAAAAAAAACCCCACTTGAAGCAAAATAAAAAAGGTGAAAAAGATTATGGTCTGTAAGGAATTGGCAGCAGTTCTTAAAACAAATCTATATGTCACATCGCATGTATTTAAATGATATATTTTAGTAAGAAACATACATTTACATCAGTATTGCCAGCATTGGAACATGCAGAATTCCAAAGTTCCCATTAAAAACAAAATCTATGTCACACTTACAGTATATGGGCTTAATTAGCCTACTCTATGTATGTGTCTTTTAAGCCATGTCTCTCATCTGAATGCTTGCCTTTAATCAACCAACCATTTTGCTACCAAGGTAACTGAGGTTCATTAGAAGAGCATGGTCCATCAGAGTCCAATCTTCAATACAGTTCTTTCAGAGAGCTCACTTATCTTTTTTCAAACCAGTGCATAACCTTGCACACATGCTGCCACTGATTACTTGTATGCATTAAATCACAGTTAAGCAGAAATCCACAATAAATAAAAAAAAAGAGTAATTGAGAAATCTAATAATCTAAGGAGACTATTTACAAAGCTTTTTGACATGAGAGTCACATCCTTTTTGGTAACGATCATGTGTTCTGTTTCTTAATGACATAAAAATACATTGTACTGAATCTTAAGATATTAAAAATTAAATTATTATTTTTTTTATTTTAATTTCCTTTAAATGTTTTATTAAATATATTCAGTTAGTCGTCAAAGCATTTCACTGTATGTTGCACCACGTATAATGTACATGTGACAAATAAACTTTGAACTTGAAATGTTCAACATTTAGTTTTTTTTCTTTTTACTAGTTTGTTAACACAAAGAGATACATTTCAATAATAGATATGATCACTAATTCAATGTCTACCACTTATCCTGTTCAGGGATGCTGGAGCCTTTCCCAGCTAACTTAGGGTGTGAGGCAGGATAAACCTGGACAATCATGGTGAAAACATGCAAACGACACACCCTGGTGTTAAACGAAAGACTCTGGTCCGGAATCGAAGACATGATCTTCTTGCTATGAGGCAGGCATGCTAACCACTCTGCCACCGTGCCGACCAATAGTATCTACAATGTATAAGAATATATAATGCATATTATACACCTCCAACTGACTGTATAGGGCACTGATACTTACAATTGGTTGTATAGAAATTTTAAATAAAGCTCTATGAATAGTGCTTTTGTTGTTGTTGCAGCAGTAGAAATTAGAAACACATATAGCATTGCCAATGGCATGTTCTAATTTTCTTTCTCGCAGCTTCACACAGAGAACGTTACTGATCAGAAAAGGGCGGGCGATACAATCAATTTTACACTTTGTCACATAAAAGAAGTGTCAAGTTCATGTTCCCATCCTGTACTGAGGATAACAGAAGGTTGGGGTCCTCTTGGATAATTGCTGTGGCGCTGAGAGTTGGTTCGCATGTCCTTGTGGCTTTTTAGAAAAGAAACCTTCTTGCTGTAAGGTGGAGAGCTGCTTCGTGAAGTGTTGACTTCTGGGTGGCCACACATCAGCTCTAAAAATCGTTCTCGAAAGCGGCTGGAGAGAAGATTGTAGATGATAGGATTGATGGCAGAGCTGAGGTAAAACAACACGCCAGAGAGGATATGCACGTACTCAAAAATGTTGTGCATGTGGTCGGTCCAATTAGTGATAAAACTCCACAAGAGTCTGTCAATATGGAATGGAGCCCAGCAGATAGCAAAGACCAGCACCACAACAGCTGCAGTAAAAAACAGAGAGTATTAAATACAAACAAGGTAACCTTCTAACTAAAACAAATAGTTTAGATAGGAGAGCAAGGCTGGAAACAGAACTCTATTACAGGAAATCCACTAATCACCATCTTGCTCTGAATAAAATGCAACTAAATAAATTAAAAGGTTTCAGTGCCGCTAAATAACGGCCATACACTTTACTTTCTTTAGTTCAAGTTCAAGTTTACTTTGCTCTGCAACTGGTTTTGAAGTTTATGCAGAAAAACAAAACAAGGGCTGTCATTCTTCACATGGGTCACAAGTCATATTACAAAAAACTTTATTATTGGTCAGGCACCAGGCACAAAACACTGAAAGAAAGACGTTTGTAATTACTATTGTATTTCTATTGTAAATTTCTATTTTGTAAACACTATTGTGTTTTCTTTTTTTTCTTTCTTTTTTTTTTGTATTTCCAAAAAAGTAGATTATGTCTAGGTTAGAAACATTCTGAAACATTCTGATTCCTAACACACACTATAGGTTCTATTCAATTCAATTCAATTCCATTTTATTTATAAAGCACTTTTAACAATATACATTGTCCCAAAGCAGTTTTACAAAAGATAAAGTGCAGAATAAGTAAAATTCTGAAATGTATCCCAATGAGCAAGCCTGAGGCGACAGTGGCAAGGAAAAACTCCCTAATGTAATGCTAGGAAGAAACCTTGAGAGGAAACAGACTGAAGGAGAAACCTATCCTTATGTGTGTGACAGCAGAATGTGTAGTTACAGGTGATCTGCAGTCAAAATATAAAGATATGAACATATGTTCAGTATGGACGCGTGTCCTTGCACACCCGTCCATCAGTCAGCAACAATCACCTCCAAACAGAGCAAGGGCATTAGCTTGTCAGGATGGACCGAGACAGCCAGAGGCCGCTGTGTCTTAAAGAGGAGGGAGAAAAAAAAGGAGGGAGACTTTCCAGCATGTTATCAACGTTCAGTTCAAAAGCCAGTATCTTTGTTGGTATGGAGGTGCAACGTGCATACTTTATGGACAGCTTGTATGTTTTGGAAGACACTGTGAATGCTGAAAGGTATATAAAGGTTTTAACAGCATGGCTTCATCGTTGAAGAATCCGGGTGCTGAATTGACCTGCCTGCAGTCCAGATTTTTAACCTATAGAGAACGTTTGGCGCATCACTAAATTAAAAATATGTCAAAGACAACCACGAACTCTTAACACCGAAACTCATAACCTCGATGCCCAGACATCTTAAAACTGTTTTGAAAAGAAGAGATGCTACACCATGGCCCTGCTCCACTCCGTCCTGCCCCCAGCAAGCTGCCCATGCCGCTTTGATTGTTTACCTTCAATTTCATATTGTTAAGAAATGCTAAAAAATGTGAATTAATCACATCCCTATGTTACAATTTCTTTATTAAGGCTGGGGTGTACAGTCAGACACATCAGCATTAATTTAATAATAGATTTGATATATATATTTAATACTTATTTAATAACATATATAAAGCCTATGTGAAGATAATAAACAAATATTTGTTATGTTTAACCAATCTAGATAATTGCATCCGTCAATACTATGGCATAACCAAAAGGCTATATAAAAATGGAATAAATAATTACATATATACATTTTATATTAAATGTGTATTAAAATTAAAAATAAATACAATTACCAATAATAAAGATATTACAATTTTACATATATTTAGGAATATTACATATATTAGTATGCACGTTGAAAAAGCATGCAACTGTGACTCACCAAGCATTTTGGTGATCTGCCTCCTGCGTCCACTATCAAGTTGGATCTTCCAGCTGGTATCTGCACTGTAATTCTGCCGTTTCCTACCCTTCTGCCTCTGCTCCCTGCCCAGCCTTATTCCTATTACTAGATAGAGCACACTAATGATGGTCATGGGTACAAAGTAGAATAGAATGGTAGTCACTTGGATCACCAAGTTATAGATCCACTGTGGTCTGAGCAGGTTGCAGGTGGCCGACTCTGGGACCTTCTCGGGTAAATAGTAGTAATGCAGACCATGAAGGGAGGTGTTGGGGATGGCACAGACCAAAGAGAGAGCCCAAACCCCACCAATAACTCTTTGGGCATGTTTGTTGGTGATGGCATATCGAGTCTTGAGTGGGTGCACCACAGCCACATAGCGTTCAATGCTTAAAACCATGACATTGAGCACAGATGCAAAGCAAACTGTCTCAAACAAAAATATTTTGAAACAGCAAATGCTTTCACCAAATGGAAATGGGTAGTTCTGCCACAAATCGTATATCTCCAGAGGCATTCCAAACAGAAGCACAAGCAAATCAGAGATCGCTAAGCTGAAGAGATAAAGATTGGTAGGTGTTCTCATCTTTTTGTGCTTAGTGATCACAGTGCAGGTCAGAAGGTTCCCCACCACACCGATGACAAAGATAAGTATGTACGTTAGTGTCACTGGGAGGAAAAATGGAGATCTCCTTGGCCCAAGGAGTCTGAACAGGATATCTTCCAATGTTTGCGGCTGACAAAGTCCACTTCCGTTACCAGTGTTGTTGAATGACGAGATGTTGCATGCAGTGAAATCAAATTCAGTTTCATTCAGAACAGGGTCACAAAAACATTTTATTGCCATTCTGAAGAAAGGCACCCAAAGGCAACAAACTGGAAGACAGATTCTTAATGGTTGCTATAGAATCTGCCTTCTGTAACTTAAGACCTCATGCTCAGTTTGATGAAGACCTAAAAAAATAGATTATAATTGTTACATTTTTGTGCATATTATACAGAGTTATAATAGAGGATGTCTCTAAAACTTTGGTATAATCATTTACTTTTTTTTACATTGTGTTTAATATGTTTATTCATTCATTGATGGGGTTGTGGGAGCCTATCCCAATTCTGCCCATTTTATAGGTTTTTACATTCATTTCATGAAAAATCTTAAAGCATGGACTATACTGCTGAGGAATAAAACTGAAAGCCCCACTACTTTATTTAATAGAACATAAATATGTTTTTTTCCCCAAAGAATGATATTTTTACTGTTCTCTTAAATACAGGTAACGCAGGTAAAGGAACAAAAACTGTACAGGGCAGAGGGATGACAGCTTTCCAGCTGTATGTGTACAAACAGTTTTCTAAAGGAATCTTCTGCTAATTCATTTGAGATAAAAGCATATATCACAATAAAAAAAAGGTCAAAGAAAAAAAAGATTTTTTTTACTCACAAAGACAATTTTACTGGTATAAATCTTAGGTCACTATTAAAAAAGCTATACAAACTGATGTTGTTATTGCCAGTAAACTCTGCAGTACTTTGCCTAATTATCTGTAGAGCCAAACCATATGTAGTTCCCTACATATAGGGATTTATGTACTATATTTATCAATATAGGACAAGTGTATCAAGCTGGGAAAATACATGTAACTACATGTAACATAGAGTACGTTGTAATTTGTAAATTACCCACTAACATTCCAAGTTGGAAACTAGAGTGTAAAGTTTGTGTACAAACTTTGAGAGGTTGGCTTGAGAAATATTTGTTAGCATTATGCTAACATGATTAGCATGCTTGTTAGCATAATGCTAGCATGACTTTAGCATGAGTCAGCATTTAGTGGCTGCTAGTTTAGTCCAATGAGCCCAACCCCAGTCTCACAGTCTGATGTAGAGATATAGGGCGCTTAAAAGTTTGTGAACCCTTAATGAAACCCAATGGAATTTTCCAGGTTTTCCGGATCATTTGTCGGAAAACCGTAAGTCGGATCAGTCCAAGAAGATATAGCAACTAGTGTCAGACCAGGCTGAAGATACTGTCCGAGTTTGGTGGTTGTACGTTTAAAACTCTAGGAGATACCCGAAGAAAAAGGGTCTCAGAAGAATAATAATAATAAGTTTAGAAAGGATTTCAATAGTTTGGCTTGATTCTCAAGCCAACCTAATTATCAGCTGAATGAAAAAATGACAGAAACTACCTAGCATTAATCATTGGCTTAATTAGACAAGTAATGTGGGAACACTTGTTCTTTAGAATGTGTACCATGAGCTGATATCAAATTACACCTACAAGGTACAATTTCCTCTAAAGGGAAATTGTAAAAGACCACAAAAAAGGTAATCAGGCTTCTTCTGAAAAGGGTCTAGAAGTCATCCAAACTACAGCAACAATTGCAAAACAAACAGAAACCTTTGTCTCCTATTTGACATATATATTATCTACGCATATATATTTATATTGTTCACAGAATAATTTAAAGGTGCGCTGCTCAAGCACGTGCTTTTGGTACCTGTGCATCAATGTGTTCTTTTTGAGTGTAACATCATCCATACCAGTGGTACCACTATATATGGTACCTCACTATGGTGAGTCATAAAAGAAAGAGAAAAATAGAAATATTTGATCACTACTTTGTACCTATGTAAACACACTATGGCATACAGTTACTTCCAAAATTATTAGCGTTTTAAAGCTGACCTTTTGAATATTTATGTTTAACCAAAATTAAGTGAAATTTTCTTAATGGAATTTCTTCTAGAATATACTCTTATTATAAAATGCATGCATATTTAACAAGAAATGTTTTGTCATTGGACAGCACAAAGGGGTTAGCACGCCTGCCTCACGGGAAGGAGGTCAAGGGAGCATGGGTTAGAGTCCCACCAAATGTCTATCTATGTGAAGTTTGCATGTTCTTCATGTGCTTGCACAGGTTTCCCCAGGGTATTCCAGTTTCCTCCTGCCTCCAAAGATATGCAATATGCATAGGGGAATCGACTACTCTAAGTTGTCCATAGGAGTTTGTGTGTGTGTGTGTGTGTGTGTGTGTGTGTGTGTGTGTGTGTGTGTGTGTGTGTGTGTGTGTGTGTG
>JAOUQX010000001.1:12557201-12579919 GCA_028566295.1 Liobagrus marginatus
GAATTAACGAAGTTTCTATTCATTCTTATGGGAAAACATGTATCAGTATACGAACGTTTCAGTGTAAGAGTAAAGTCGCGGAACGGATTAAATGCGTAAACCGAGGTACCACTGTACAGCATATGCAGATAAATAAAATAAGCCTGCATGATGCACAAGTGAAACAGTAACTAACTGTAGTACAATCAAAAGGCCTTTAGGTGGCAGCATTGATAGTTGTTTATTTAAGGTTATACAATTTGAATAAATCATAAATACTATTGTAGTATACCTACATTACAGTATGTCATTTGTGTTGTGAGAAGAAGAGTGTTAATAAGTGATGGCATCCCTCAGGAATGCTATCAACCAGAGGTCGCAATTTATTAAGGAACAGAGCCAACTAATCAGCTCGGGTCCTCAGCCTTCTTACTATTAACTACATGACAGAAGGTATAAAAAACACTTAATACATAGCTACAGTCATTTAATTTTGACTTGGCGAGTTTTATGGTCTTATTTTATTAAACCTTTTTTTTTTTTTGCAAAACTCACGAACCTTGCATAATATTTTTTTGAATGACATGTAAACATGTACATCCATTTTGCACACATATTATTGTAGCTTAGCTTGTGCTGAATACAAATAAAATACATGTTGGCTAATAGTATGTTATAAGAAGCTCAAATAAACATAAATGTTATGGCATGTCAAAACATCTCACAGTCCTGAAAGCACCCTCGGACACCAGAGGGTTAAACATAATCACGGGGTACTCCAGAAAGCAGAGGTAACTTACCATCAGCTAAACCCTAAACTCTCAGTACGTCGTTTACTAACAGAGTTAGTTCAATCAACCTCCGACTGCTAACCTAGCCCTGCCCTTGTGAAGGATAACTTAAGCAACTGTGAGGTCACATGCTTTCTCTGAACTGACTTGGAGCTCACGCAGACACTGAAACCTTGCCGTCAGGATGCCAATGGTCATCTCCACCTTGGCCCTTGTTCTGCTGTAACCCAGGTTGAATTATCTTGTAATGGTTGAAGTGAATAAAACAAATATAGTAAAAAGAAATGTATATATTTTTAAAAATTGTGTAAAGATAAAGGTACCCTGTTAAAATGTGTGGCAAAATGACTCCCAAAAATCCTGCCATCATTTACAGACCCTGGCAATTTTGCCTTAACATAAGTGATGAGGTGGGTTGTATCACATATTACCTAGCTAGGGAGAAGCAGTAATGAGTCCAGTTGGTAAAATTCAGCTGTTCCCTGCACATTGATGTAATGTGCAGACTTCCTGTTCAAATATTCTCCCTCAGTGACTGAAGCAACTTTAATATAAATGTGGGTGCCATTAATGCACCCAATCATATTAAACATTAAAACATTATTAGGTCTGTGTGTATATGCAATATAGATAGATACAGTATGAATAGTATGAATACATATTAAAATATGTCTTTCAGAATCAGAAATACTTTATTAATCCCCAGGGGGAAATTGGAAAATAGCCTTTTCTAGAACGGACAAATTTGCCATTCTGTGGATTTTTTCTTTCATTAGACGCACAGGTTTTTGGCCAGGTAACTGTATAAAAGTCCCACGTGCGCTGAATGCTGTACAGAAAACCCCTTGCTGTGAGAGAAAAAAAAAGAAAAAAATCCAAAACTTTAGTTTACTAAACAGTGTATTGCTGTTATCATAGCACTTAATTCTTGGGGAGTGACTGAACACAAATCCTGGTAATTGAAAATCTTGATTTTATTCGTCAACATTTAGCCATGTTTCTATTAAACAAATACAATCAGCATTCATTAGAACTCTTTGTGCTAGCACATCCTGAAAGTTAACTCTCAGACTTTGCACATTAATCAGTGCTAATTTAAATTTACTAACAGGTGTGCTGAACTTGTACTTTTCCACTGTATAATGCGGCATATTGTCTATTGCCAGCTCTACTTTGTGAAAATCTAAATTTGGCATGCCAAGAGAACACAATATGATATGATACCATACCAACTTTGAGGTTTCTATGTCCAACGAGTCAAAAGTTATTTAATATAAAAGACTAGAAATATTGAAATAAAACCACGTGACTATTAAACTCCACATGGCAACTTAAGGTAAACAGTAGCGGTCCAGTGTATAAGTCAAGTATGCATTTTGTCTACAACGCGCTATAAACGTTAACAAATAACCAGGAAGACGGTGAGGTAAAATTAACAAGTTATTCCGTTTAGGTATAACATGTATTTAACGCGTACGTTTATTTAGTATTTCCGTTATGAACTGGCATTGTTGTCAGCTACCTCAACGGAAGGGTCCTTTCACGCATACGGAAGCATTTCCGTATGCATTTTATTTCAGCACGCTTCAGTACCTATGTGCATAAAACGAGTATACATTTTGTCTACAACGAGCTATAAACGTTAACAAATAACCAGGAATACGGTAGGATAAAATTATCAAGTTATTCAGTTTAGTTATAGTATAGTATTAGTACACTAATACAGGATTTTGGATAAAGTCTTTTATTCTCCGTCGTTTCTTTTCACTTGTAATAAAGTAGCCCTTTATTGCCACCTCCTGGTCGCGAACCGAATTAAATGTTAAATATTGGTGTTTGTCAGCCACAAACACTATTTAGGGCTATAATGCATAAATCAGTTGTATATGAGGTGCGCGGGAATTTCTTCAGCCGCACAACCTCTAGAATTTCCTACTGAACATCTTTTGTATATACCTGGTCTATTAGTGTACCCAACTTGGGCTTGACCCCGTTAATTGCTGCTTGCAGCTATATTTTATAATTGTTATTACTTTTAGGTATCAGTGTTGATTGAAGATCATGGAATACTGAAGTAAAATGCAAGTAAACTTGACTGTGACACTGTGTTGATCAGTTAATGAAATTGATGATTTTTAGGGATTTTATTTTGATGAAATTAATGAAAAGTGTTATGTATATTTACTTAGTAGTATAATTTGTAAGGTTTATATAAACGTTTATTTTAACTACATTTTTGATTAGCCTTATTTAGCACCCTTGCAATTCACAGCACAGTACCCGGCCATTAAATCTTTGATTTTAACTGATGTTGTCATAGGAGTGCATTGCTTTTGAATCATACATCCACTAGAGGGCGATATTTGATCAATAAAAATTTGAACCACATAACCAAGGAATAATGTGAATTGCCACGTCATTCATTCATTCATTCATTCATTCATTCATTCTGTGTTTTATTTGTATTTTAACTATTTTATAAAGGTTTAATCTGTTACTTGAACATTAAATTGTGAACAAGCAATTCCTTTAACACACGTATTGGGTATTTAATTTTCTTTACATTGGAATTTGGATTTAGAATTAATCTAGTGTTTCATATAATTTTTTTTCTTACTTTATTTATGTAATATGAGGTATTCCAGGTGATTTAATCCCTGCAAATCCCTCAATGTCAAAACCTTTATAAAAAAATTTCTGGGTGTGTCGGTATAATTTTGTTAAGAGGAAAACATTCTTGAAAGTTTCCTATAACATAGTACCAAGAAAGGCTGCAACCTCATGCAGTGTACAATAAGTAGGAGACACATGTAGAAGTTCTTTAAAGACAAACAGGAGATGAAATGATAACATACTGATGTTTTTTCACTCGTGTTAATATTTACTTGAGGAGAAACAAGCAGCATGAGATTCAAGGATGGTTGTTTTGGTTATCTGAAACCACAGTATCACTAGTGCATAAAAAATAACCACTGATATGAGAAGTGATGCATGGTATCTTCAAGTTTGTTAAATTTCTAGGTAAAATGTATTCAATATAAAATGAAATACATTGATTTCAGGATATTAAACGGCATCACCCTGCTTTTATTATAGTCACCGCTACATGACATTAAATAATACATATTGACCTGTACATATAGATGTTGAAAATAGTGACGTGCAGGTCATTAATGTGGCCTTCTGGGAAATATTTTAAGATACTATTATCATTCGATAAGAAAAACAAATGTTGTCTTTTGAAAAAAAAAATAGCTATATTTATAGCAAAGAAAAACGTTAATTTAATGCTACTTTGTTTATACTTCAATTCAATTCAGTTTTATTTCTAAAGCGCTTTTAACAATAGACATTGTCCCGAAACAGCTTTACAGAAGATAAAGAATAAGAATATATTGTCTGATAATATGCCTCTGATAATTTTGAAAAGTCTAGAAAAAGAAGCGTTAGTCTAGAAAGAAATGAAAAGCATTCTTTCATATTTTCTTGGAAAAGCAATGATCGCTAGCCTCATAATCTATATTTTAATGTTATCTGTAAATATATGTATAGTTATATGTATAGTATATACAGGGATGTTAAAGGTGCCATAGCATGCTGTCAGTGCCCAGTCATTAAGTTGGTTGGACTTTTATCTTCAGATGCAGCATTGATCAAAATATCTTTACAGTTTCTCAATTTGTAGATTATATTTTTTTTACATTTTGGTTAGCTAGTCACATGTATGATACTGTATATAATTTGCTCCTAATAATTAACAGACACATATAATGTGCTTCTTTATATGCCAAACAAAATTATTTACAACTCAATGGCCAACTCCATTGGATATAAAAGAATTGTCACTCAGCTGTAGTGAAACCAATTTATATCACAGTTAAAATGTGAGTCCCACCCTCTGAATGTATGAATGACGAAATTGTGTACGATGGTGTATACACTCTAAAAAATTGTTGGGTTAAAAATTAACCTTAACCCAGCAGCTGGGTAACTATGGGACAGAACATGTGCTGGATTGTTTTGACCCAAGTGCGTTGTTTACCCATTTCTCACTGAATGCTGGGTTGTTTATTTGACCCAACCAATGGGTCAAGTTAACTGTGTTGCAGGATTAAATATTACTTAAACATTGGTCAAATGTTGTCAAATTGTGTTGCTACCTTTATATTTACCAATAATAATAAATAATCACAAAAGAATGTCAAATTTTTATTTAGATCCGTAATACAATTACACAACACAAAAAAAAGTGTAAATATCACTTTAAGGAGTTTTCACATTTTTTTTTAAAAGCAAATTTTGAATGGGTGTAACCGTCCATTTCATCTGACATGGAAAAAAAATATTTTTGTAGCTCAGTTTCTTTAAAACACAGGCACTTAAAACTAGGCACTGTAGATTCCTATTCTTTATGTCCCCATTGCACCAGCAGAACACTCAAAAATGTATTATTGCCACATAAGAATCAGTAAAAACACTGTCCCATTAAAACTAAGCCAAGCAACAGACAATACATGTGAAAATTTAAAACTGTTACAAGTGTCCAGAAAAAAACTGTCGTCCTCAAAATCTTCACACATGAAGACTCGTGTCCATCAATATGATATTCTGCATGATGGAGAAATTCCTAGGTGAGAAAATACTGCTTAGTTTAGTTAACATCAAGAACAAAAAGGACTCCAATCACAGATCAACAACATCAAGCAACCTCAAGAGTTGGTGTCAATGGCAGGGTCCGATACAATGGCGAAGGTCTGGGACGTCCTTGCCTCGTCGGCAAGGCGCAAAATGTGCAGCAATGGTCTCTGCATTTTGCAAATACTCCACCATGTTGGTCCCTACCTGTTAATTTTACGACACTTAGTTTTGCAACAAAACTAACATTTAAGTTTAGTGTATATTCTAAACAAACAGGCCTGATAAAAAATTTTAGAGCGATATTTTAAAACTGCACTTTTAGTCCTTTAAATCTGAGCTCTTCATATATATATACAGTATATACACACACACACCGAACACAGTGGTGGCTAAAATAATTAGAACACTTTCAATTATTTTCACCAGCTAAAAAATGGGTTTAAGTCAGCTATTTATATCTTTTGCTGTCGTGTGTCAGTAGCAAATATCAGTTTACAATTTCAAACATTCATTTTGCCATTAATTGTAATAATTAATTCTAAAACAAATCATGGTTATTGAATGTTGGATATAACTTACATTTAAAGATGTCAGCCAGGTTATCAAGCATTCCGTCTTTTCTATAACAAAATTGCCGCAGTTTGGCCCAGAAAATCTGCACCAGAAAGAATCTTACATATCTAGAATGAAATTTCAGATTAGGAGACTAAGTCTAACTTTAAATACTTCAGCTAAAACAACATTCCATTTAAGTATCAAGTAATAGTACATATCAGTAATAAAGTGCTTTAACATCATTAAAGGGCATGGCATTTTAGCTAATTAGCTAAGTCACCTGAGGGCAAAATAGAACCTAAAAAAGATGGACCTATCTTTGGATTCAGCATGTCGCACACACTTGAAAAAATTTAGTATCAAATTATCTTAACTATTAAAACTTTAAAAAGCCATTCAGTATACAGACAGTAACTGAACTTATTTCTGACCAAAGTTTAAACATTTTCCATGAGATTAGGATTAGATAAAGCACAGGCCGAAATTATACAGTTTTTAGAAAATGCATGCGCGCGCACATGCACACACACACACACACACACACACACACAACTCATATTTAACGATAAAATGATTGTTGAGGCATTTTTCCTGAAAAAACTTACCTCGCTAGGCTGCTATTAACATTAATCATTCACAGAGTAAAACGTTAACCCTGCAGCAGCAACCGATCAAATATTGCACTACACAGTGAAATCAGTGTGCGCTTACCACAACTTATTAAAAATAGCGGTAAATAATCATCATATTAACTTTATAGCCTTATAATCCTGCTTGCTTCAAGTTGCATGACCTGACGACGAGACGACAAGTGAAGAATCCAGAAAGTTCGATGAAGAGGAAAAACAGTTGGGCCAAAATTCAAGTACATAGAAACGAAATGTTGTTTAGCATCTACCAGAAGTGCAAATAGTAGAACTGTGCCAGTGCAGATAAATATTTAAGTGTCTATAGAACAAATAAATATATAGGCTATGGATACAAACAGTATCCAGAATATAAATACAGTACACATTTACAGTATCATAAGTTAGTACACCCCTCACACTTTTGTAAATATTTTATTATATATTTTCATGTGACAACACTGACGAAATAACACTTTGCTACAATGTAAAGTAGTGTGTGTACAGCTTGTGTAACAGTGTAAACTTTGTCCCCTCAAAATAACTCAACACACAGCCATTAATGTCTAAACTGCTGAAAACAAAAGTGAGTACACACCTAAGTGAAAATGCCATTTTCCCTCACCGGTGTCATGTGACTTGTTAGTCTTGTTAGTCTTGGGAAGAAGTCTTACAAGGTCTCGGTTGTAAATGTGGAGCAGATGTGTTAAGTTTGGTGTTATCCCTTTCATACTGGGAAATGGAAGTTCAACATGGCACCTCATAACAAAGAACTCTCGGATCTGGAAAAAAAAGAATTGTTGCTCTACATAAAGATGGCCTAAGCTATAAGAAGATTGACAACCCTGAAACTGAGCTGCATACAGCGGTTTACCAGGACAGGTTCCACACAGAACAGGCTTGAAACGTCAGTGTTTAACGGTGTTGTGTAGAGTTCAGTAGTTGTTGGGCTGTAGGGAAGAAACTAGCCCTGAGCCTGTTGATTCTAGCATGAATGGCCCTGTATCTTCTCACAGATGAAAGTAGAATAAACTATTTGGGGCTGGGATGAGAGAAGTCCTTGATAATGGAATGCTGTGTGCTCTACGTAGACATCTCCTCTGGTGAAGAGGGTCGATAGCAAATAGGTTGGTGCCAGTGATGCGCTGGGTGGTTTTCACCACACTTTGAACGGACTTTTCTTTGGCAGGTTGTAGAGCTTTCATACCACACTGTAATTGAGTTGGTCAGGATTCTTTTGATGATGCATGGGTAGAAGCATGTTAGAATTTTTGGGGGCATATTCACTTTTTTCTCTGTCTTCTCAGGAAGTAGAGACGCTTTTGCGCCTTCTTAACCACAGCTTAAGTGTTCAGATGCCAGGAAAGATTCTCAGAAATGTGGACACCGAGGAACTTGAAGCAGGAGACTGCTTTACTAGCTACTTTAGTCCTATTGATGTAGATAGGGGATTGTCGGCTACTTTTAGATTTTGCTGAAGCCCACAGTAAGTCCTCATGGTCTTCATGGCATTAAAGGTGAATATGTTGGTGGAACACCATGCTGACAGGCTGACGAGCAGTTGGTAGGTCTCCATCAGGGGAGAAGCGGATTATGCTTTGATTTTCCGCACATTCGCACGCAGAACGGCTGGGCAAACGGCCGATTAAGACCGCTGTTTCGGAGGGCATTAAAGCCAGAACTTAAATCTGAGCTTTCTACCGCAATGAGGGATAGAAATCTCTCCATACGTATTGACAATTTAATCCGGTCATGAGGGCCAACCAGGACATGGTTGGGGGTAAGGCGTCCTGAGGTAATGGAGCGTCATAACCATCAGAAACTCTGTCTTTACTGTGGTCAAACTCAGCATATACAAGCATCTTGCCTTACCCAAAATAACCCATTTGCGGTGAGTACACATAGCGATACATCCAGTAATGCTGAACTACCTGTAGTACTCACTATAAGCGGCAACTCAATTTCCACCAGTGCCCTGATAGAGCTCAATAGTCTATGAGTGTTCCAGGCATTCAACAATGCCTGCTGAATCAGTGGGTCATAGTTTATATGGACAACATACTCATATACTCAATTTGCTTGTGGACCATGAAAGACATTTTTGCTCTGTGTTGCAACGCCTAATCGAGCACCAACACGAAAGTCCTTGGGCTTGCTAACTTCATCAGATACTTTAGCACCATTGCCGCTCCTCTGATTACCATGCTTAGTGTAAGTGTACCCTTTTGGCTGTACCCTGACTGGCCACTAGGTTACCACCACAAGACTCTGTTTCTGCATGTGTTTCATGTTTTAGTTTGGATGTTCATGTGCCTTGTGTAATTTATTTAGTGGTAAGTAATCTCATACAATACAACTCCTATAGTATGAAATTCCAACCTATTATCCTTATAATATGACTAGAATAACACCTGTTTGCAAGATCATGGATATTTACCGGTACCTTAATTCTAAGGAACCTTGAATAGAGAAACAAACTTACCCGATGCAGTTGGATGTTCTGGCTGTGGAGAACCGTCTTCTTATAGAACTGTGTAAAAAGGTCTTCTTCTTTTTACCTAAGTTTTATATGTTTTCTTATACTGAGGAATACCTTTAAGGTATTTAAAAGGAAAAGACACAATATACCTTTTGTGTTTTCAGGATTTTCTCACAATGGGAGATCCTTGGTTTTATTAAATGATTAAATATAAAAGTTACAAAAATAGTAAAAATAAAAAGTTAACACAATCAGTTTTCCCCTCAGAAATAAGTTACAAATCTAGCTATCCTAATTTGCAGGACAAGGTTTGCTTCCCTTATCAGCAAAAAAGGGAGTCAAAGCCTAAGCTGGCCTTGCCTGTCTTATCAGTGGTGTTCACAAGCTTTTACACACTCTTCTTCTACCCAAGTGGGTTGATTTATATCTACCCACTCGTTTTGCTTCTTATCTCCCCACATGGGAATAAGGTGGAGGGTCTGACATCGTGTTCATGACTGTCAGTTTCTGACTTCCTTGTTTGCTAACACTGAGGGGAGATTGACATTACTATCAAGTTTATAGAGGCAATGATTAGAAATAGCATTATTGGTTACATTGATTACATAACGGGGTTGCTCACATTTAACCCAAAGGAAACTTAAGCGTATTTTAAAGCAATCTTAGTAATAATATATAATAATATATAGCAATCGTTGTTTCTCTTAAGAGGCTTGAGGCTGTCAGTGTCAGGTTGCGTCATCTCGAGAGAAGCCTTTTTTTTATGGCTGAAGTGGCGCCACCGACTCCTTCAGAAGTTGCATGTGTTTTTCATTTAATTCGATTAATTTAAAACGGTTCTCCAATCTGTACTCTGTAACTCTTATACATATAAATATTGGCAATATACTATACTTCTACTAGACTTAATTTTATTTCTGCTGATACTGTATATCTTTATGTTTGGCTTTTAAATGATTAATTAATTTACATTAAACTGTACTACATTTTCCGGATAAAAAAGTTACCTTCTAGAATTAGTTCAGCTGTTATACATACTGTAGCTGACATACATAAAATCAAAAAATTTTCACACAAGATGTATACTTGTGTGTAAGGTGTTTTTTTTTTGTTTTTTTTTACTTTTAAGAAGTAAACTACATGCAGACAATTTGCATAATCCTTATGGGAAGCCCAAAAAAGTTACTTAAACACAAGCAACTTGTTCCATGAAAGTCTTGAAAGGGTTTGGGGCTTTGAAGGGGGTTTGTGTATTTGGACACTTTCCAGCTGCCTAAAGAAAATTGGGGCTTTGAGTGTTAAACTGTTTGTGAGGCAAACAAGAGGAACATTAACATTTTGGCCACAGTGTCATTAATAAAACATCCTGCTGCTCTGAAGCGCTGGGAAAACATGTGCTCTAGACAGATTGTCAGTGTGGACAGCCAATTGTATGAATTTGTTTACAGACAGGACATCTCTGAGGCAACTTTTCCTGATATGAAGGACCCTGGAACTCTTGTTTGAAATCCGTATAGAGACAATTTAACATTGTGAAAAAAAGGTGGCTTTTATGAAAACAGCATTAACACTTTCCATCTTTTATCTTATCTGAGTCTCACATAGATTAATGCGACGGAGTACTGACCAAAATGATACAAAAGACATTGTGTTCAATTAATAATTATAAAGCTCAAGTTACGTCAGATATCTGAATTAAAATATTGTAAATGACTATACGGCTAAATGGTGACAGTGGTTGCCTTAAGCAAGACTGAAAAACTGAAATCCTTTTTTAAACAGCCATGTTGTCAGTTTGCTAAACAAAACGGTTGTAAAATTAAATGCACGTTTTAAAATGAAAATGAGCTTACGCTACAGAAAGAGATGTCTGATGAGACTCTTTGCAGAGTGCCATGTCTGAGACATTACAGAAACTGTAAGCATTGTTCTACACATAAGAGAAGAGTATATTTAATTACAGTTACATTAATAAATTATTTTATAATAGTAAAATTGGTTAGATACCAATTGTGTTACTAATAGTGTTCTTTAGCCAGGGTAATGAAATGATGAAAAAAATAAGAATGGTATAAAAGTATATACGTAATAATCTATATAATATTATATACCGGTAATTTAGTAATTAATTAGTTGATGATGATCTCTATCTAAATTGCAAAACCTAGCAATTATACAGATCTCTGCATTTTCCTTTAATATTATAGGCTTATGAGACTCATTGAGCTTCATTAGAGAAGCTATACATTGTGTAAAAAAGTATTCACATCCTTGGTTGTTTTATTCTTTTATTGATTTCATGAAACAATCATGATCATGGTAGATATCTGAGGAGATGGTTTGTGACCTCACAAACGTCAGACCTCAGAACACAATATTCCTTCACCCATGTCAGTGGATTCCTTTGTTGGACCGGTGGATGGTCCTTACAAGATAAAGACCTGCATAATGGGTCTTTAATGCATGTCTACATTAGACATCAAAATTTATTAATAAAAGGAACTGTAGAAAATGTGACAGTTGCTTCATTGTCATAGTGTACGTAGTATTGCTTCCTGGAGCTTGAAGATCCGCCAATTATTTTGGTCAAGCGCTAGCAACTGCTAATTACAATAAAGTCCTCCGAATACGATGGAAGAAGCAGTGTCAGTAATATATGTGAATAGAAGAGCGACCCTGCAGAATAATTTGAATTGAATTGCAAAAAGATCAAGGCAAAGCGCAATGGCTGGTAAATGTCTGCTTATCATATCAGAGTCTACTAAAGACCACACTCATTTCTGTTTCTACAGTGTGAGCTCTCTCGACCACTAGATCTGTGCTATGTTCCTAAACAGTGGACTTTAACAGTTACAGTTTGCATTTTCTTCTCTTCTCAATTTGGATTCACATGGTAAAATTTCAAAGCAACCCAAAATGTGTTTATGCAAGTCACATGTGAGTAAACTGCCTTCTCATCAATCAGAGTCTGCATGTTGATGTTCTGGGGTTCTACTTATAGCGTTCATTCATCAAACTTGATTCAACAGTTCTACTAGATTATTGTGGCTTTTATTTTAGCTGTAGTCATTCAAATTCATCAGTTTGCACAGGATGAATTAAGGGCCACATTGTTTGAATCTGTCTGCTTAAGATATAAGCTATTAAACGTCATTTTACATGAAGAGCATTCTTTGTCTTTGAATTGCCATGACATGTTCACCCACATAATTGTTAATAACCAAAGAGGTATTAGATCTATTATTCACTTGTTTATTAATATAATGTATGTTGCACATCATTGGCTTACCAAAAACATCACTTAATATGCCACATCATGCATTGCTGTACAAGTTGAATCACATTTGTGAATCACAATAGCGATTTGCTCCAGACATGAAGATTGGATAGAGACCTCTTTGTTTAGGTGGGCTTAGTCTGATTGTTTTGGTGTGTATCCGAACCAAATAGATGCCGAACCAAGGGAACTGGGCCATGTAATAAACCAAGCCAAGTTAGAACACACTTCAGACTATGAAAAGAAGACTATACAAATTCCACCTCTCTGAAATGGTGTCACACAACTAAACTGCTTTGTTCAGTCTGGCAAATACGAGATACTGGGGGAAGTGGTTGCAAGTGGGTTCAATTCCAGGACCACCAAACTGTCACTGCGGGGCCTCAGAGCAAGGCACATAATCCCTAACTGCTCAGATGGACAAAAAATAAGATAAATTTAAGTTGCCCTGGATAAGGGAGTGTGCTGTAAATGTAAAAGCTAAAATTATACCAACAGAAATACCCACACTGTTTAGTAGTTAGGATTTCACGAATGTCTTCACTGAAAAAAGTATTTGGAACAAAATTTTAGATGTCAACCATCGGTAGGATCTTGTAAACCAGTATATAGCTCCACAATTACAACTTCAATGTTTCACGGGTATAGGACAGGAAGAGCTATAAAAAATTATCACTACAACGAAACCAACAGCTTGCCTATAAGATCCAATTCCAAACAAATGCTTGTGCCCAAAGGGTTGCTTTTGGGGGACTTGAGCGGCAACACTTTCCAAATTACGCTTCATGTGTGATGAGCTGGCTGAGGCACTTGGGTGCCGGTGTGTGTAGGTGTAGTGTGTGCAGCTGTGATCATGTCCTAATGTGAGTGGAAACAACACACACACACACACACACGCATGCAAAGTCCACGCCTGTATTCCTCTGGTTCCACACCACCTGGCCATAGTCCTTGGGCGTAACAGTATGGAAACCATTAACATTACTTTATGTCCAAGCATGGGTCCCAGGCCTCCATTTTGAGGTAATTAAAATTTATGTAACGCAAAATATTTTGCATAAAATAGATCAACTGCTTATACACTAAAAACGTTTTCAGAAAGTAAAACAGGAAACCCACCAGATTAACGTGGCCAAAGAGAACAGGAATATAGCGGTGGTTAAGATAGCAGATTGAAAGAAAGCTAGTCACCAGCTTTTTCAGAACATTGAATGCCGTGTTTCTCCAAAAAGTCCTCGGTTATTACTAAACATTAATTAACATTTTTTACACCAAGACAATAAGAGAATTGTGGCTTTACCACTGCGAATATTCCTGTGATAAATTTTCTATCTAGCTATCCGCCTCTCTGTCTGTCTGTATGTCTGTCTATCTATCTAATCATGTGAACCATCCACCACCTTTTTGGTTGGACTTAATGATATATATGAGGGTTTTAATTTGAAAAACCGAACTCAATTGCATTTATAATTCACACTACAACAACCAACTCCTTTCAGAAACAATCCTATAATGAAGCAGTGTCTCTAAGTCCTCTATAATTGAGACCATTATCATACCTGCCAATCATTCAAGAATCATTCGGGGTCAGGAACCCACTTAATTGTACAATAATAGCACTTGTTACATGCATTTATTATCAAAGGAATTTGATGTGAAGACTCACAGGCTGTTGCCGTGCAGCTTTAAAAAAAATAGGCCAATTATTAAACAATCTTCGTATTAAGATTGTTGCAACAGTGATTAAACAAACTTTGATCAGAAGAAGGATTAAGTGTCTGACTCTTTAAATAACAAACAAGAAAATGTTGCATTGCGTGTCAAATTAAGATCGTATTAATCACATAACATAGTGAAATGATATGAATTTGAATGCTGGGGTCAGATCGCAGGGTCAGCCAGACCGAGCGGCACCCCTGGAGCAAGTGAGGTTAAGGGCCTTGCTTAAGGACCCAATGATGGTAGCTTGCCTGGTGCAAGGCTTGAACCCAGACCCTCTGATCACTGACCCAGATCCTTACCATTGAGCCACCACATCCTCAGTTAGTGCTGGCACAGTATTCTGTCATAAATAAGAAATGTTTTCTCTGTTCTTGCATCATTAACAGGTCACTCATTCATAAAGGACACAAAGCCAAAAGGGTTTCTAGACAGGAGAGGAGATGTGCACCCAATCCTTTTAAGTAATTGCTACAACATAGAATTTTTGTGCAAAGTGCACAACACCTGTCATTTGGGGCCAACATTCAAATAACGCTGTTATTAACTTTTATTTATGACGATTAGCGTTGAACATAAAAGATTAGGCTTTTCGTTTCACTATTGGTTCTACACAGGTTAGTGGAAATAATCCTGAATCGAAATCATTAAATGTGTGGTAGAAGATACTGTGAACATTTATTCAACTGATCTCACCAGTAATGTGGATTAAAGCCTTGCTAAGAGGCAGGAAAGAGAAAATGTAGGTCAAGTTTCATTTCCAAATGAAATACTAAACATGCTCTCATCTGAAAAGAGTGACAGTACAGTACGGTTCTTATTCTCCTTAGTCCAGGTAAGACAACTGTGACGTTGTCTGTGGTTCAGGAGTGGCTTAAAAAGAGGAGTACGACAACTGAAGCCAAATTCCTTGGCATGTCTGTGTGTGGTGGCTCTTGATGCCTTGAACCCAGCCTCAGTCCATTCATTGTGAAGTTCACCCAAATTCAAAGGCTGCGGTTCTCTTGGTTGGTTATACTTTTTCCTTCCACTCAACTTTCTGTTAACCTGCTTGGATACAACACTGTATGAACAGCCAGCTTCTTTGGCAGTGAATGTTTGTGACTTAATCTCCTTGTGAAGGGGGTCAATGATGTCTTCTGGACAACTGTCATATCAGCAGTCTTCCCCATGATTAGCTAGTGAACCAAACCGAGAGACCATTTTTAAGGCTCAGGAAACCTTTGCAGGTGTTTGGAGTTAATTAGCTGATTGTCACATCACTATATTGTAATTTGTTGAGAGTGAATTGGTGGGTTTTTGTTAAATGCAGGTTTTTTGTTTGCAGGTGTTTTGAGTTGATTAGTCAATTGGCATGTCACCGTATTCTAACTTTTTTGAGAGTGTTAATTGGTGACTTTGTTAAATGTGAGCCAAAATCATCACAATTAAAAAAAAACAAAGAGTTAAAGTACTTCAGTCGGTGTCCATTGAATTTATTTAATACACGAGGTCAACAATTTGAGTTGAATTACTGAAATAAATTAACTTTTCCATGACATTCTAATTTATTGAAATGTACCTGTAGCTATGTACAGTATATTCATTTCTATTTCTAATTGGCTGATAGGTGACGAATGAGACTAAACATATTTCAAGGGAATATAAGAAACAATGAATTGTGATCTTTAGACAATACAATAATTCTAACTGAGATTCCAGAAGAACTAATCTGCACTCTGCTTAAATGTTCTATTTCTGTGTCTTTTATACCTTGTTCTTTCATACTATGTATTTGCTTTGTGTCTAACTCAACACTGTTATGTTGTTTTTGTGTCTACGTTCCGTTTTCTATCCTCTCATGGGAGGTAGACATATAAATATTTTACTAGCCAAAATTTTAAACATTAGCTCTCTGTGTGTCCAGGGAAATGTTTATAGAAAAAACAGACAAAGGGCAAATGAGCAGGGAAGATAAAACGCTGAAACCAGAAAAGTTGCACTGCTCATGGAAAATGTTAATATTGTGTCAAAGAAATAACTCAGAATGGCAGGAATAAACATTTTCCTTTTCACAAAATCCGCATGTGTATATGCATGTGAATCTTCACAAGTGCTGTAAAAACTATGCTATACAAAAACTTTCATAGTGCCTCCGGAATCATACTGTATATTTACATGTTCTTAAATATTTCTGAAAAAGGATAAGGGTATTTAGAAGAAAAAAAATCGGCCTTTCAAAGCCTTTTATCAGTATAAGATGCAATAGCGGCTTGATGCTTATTATGAAAAGTGCATACTGAACAGGATATACCTGTCCTGGTATCAATTACTGGGCAACAAATGGGGCAAGGTGGGGGGGATTGGGGACAAAAGACAGAACCAGGAACATGAGCAGGGGTGAAGAACACATGGGGTCCAGGGGACAGGGCGAACTCCTCAGACAGGCCAGTAGGCATAACAACCTCCTTAGATGGGTTCAGGGGCATTGTGACATCCGGAGTTGAGCCAGGGGTCAGAGCGATATCCTGAGCCGAGGCAGGTGTCACAAAAGTGAAAGAAAAAATTCTGTAGGCTGTAATGGGCAAAACTCAGACATGCAGGAGACAATACTGAGGTGAATGAAGTGCCATTTTATTTATCGCAGAGCTGAAAAAAATCTTTTGGGCTCTGCAAAACAGAAAGCAGAAAAACTTGAGTGTGTGGTAGTAAAATCTTTCTTGCCACTCTGCCTGTACAGTAGTTTGTCTTCCATTTTAAAGCGACCTCTGGCTAGCCCCTATACACTGCATGCCAGGTTTTGCGCATGACAAAACTAAAATTCGGCTTCAAATTTGTGGATAGTGTAGCAACCCATTTAAAAGGTCAAAATAGATTAACACCAATGTTTCATGAAACATTGAGGTGGATGCAAGTACAGATGATCATGAACTTTAATAATCAGCAGGATAACCCTTACTCTGCTTGGACCTCGAAACTCTTGGTGGAATTTAATGGTGAGAAATTTGTCTATAATGTTCCGAGAAGGTACCCAACACTGTTCTTAGGGGCCATAGTCCTTCCAGTTTATCACATACTTTTGAGGGAGTCTCTCTCTCTCTCTCCATTTAGTTTCCTTGTAGAAGTACAAAGCATTGCTTCAAAAAAACTATCCATGATTAAAATTTAAATATATTTATATTTTTCATTCTAGCCTTTATTCATTTCAATGAATAAAAAAGCTATTTACATTCACAGGGAAAACTAAACAGCAGCATTTTGTAAGTAATTCTTTTTGGATAGCTAACACCTGCTAAAGGTATTGTCACGCCCACGGACTATATCCGGTTGGCTGCTAGATGGCGGCATCGAGAAACTGTTCAAAACAGGTGTGGGCTATGTATTTGTACGTGTGCAATTCCCACCTGTTCTCTCTACTGAACACACACACACGCACACACACACACACACACACCTGCAAGCAGTCTCCTCATCACCACACATTTTAAAGGGGTATTTTAAATACCCCTCACTCTTTTCCCTCTGTGTTTGTCATTGTCAGTGTCTTCGTGCTTCACTGCACTGCTTGTTGGTTTGTGCTTAGTTTAAAGAGTTATTATATGAAAGTGCTGTAAATAAAGAATTCATGTATTCTGCGTATGCGTCTGGGCATTGTTACCGCCGCAACTCTGCTAGCCGATCATCACAGGTATATTTATCACCAGGTATATTTAAGTTGGTCACATGCCAAACATCGACATTTTTTGTGTATCAGTCTAATTATCATGACTCTGAGCCAGAACTGAAATTAAACTGGTTTGTGTAGACTTACAGGTATTAACATGCTCCTCCATGTCATTAGAGCAAAATCAAGGTTAATTGTGATTAAATTAGCCCTAGGTAGCTCTGTGCAGACATAATACAGTATAATAATTATTATATAATAATATATATAATGCAGCATAAAAGTGCCTTTTATTGCTTAGTGGTTGATTCGCTTCTGTTTCGCTCTGCAATTGGTTTCTCAGTGAGGTTATCAGAAACATGGTTTTCCATTCATCTTATCCTCTTCTTTCCTGCTTAATGTTAACAATTTATGCTTTAGCATGCATCTCAGCATGTTTGGTTGACAGTCTGATAAGTATTGTAGCTTATGAAATGAAACCATAAACAAGCTACCCTGTTACCAACTGGCAATCCAGCGATTGCATGAAAACTAAACAGGACCATGGTCAGTTCCTTTATTACCGCAAAGTCTGTACTACTGCAACTCTTTTCTGGCAGATCTTTTATGCAAGTTGCAAGTGCTGCAGAAAGCGACTGCATGCTTTGTTTTTTTATTCTTCCAAGTTCTCACACTTCATCACTCTAACCCAAACTGGTGTACACAAGTTGACAGAGGATGTACGGGACCGAAATGCCAAAACATACTGTTATTTTAATTATACTGCACCTGACATTCAACCATGTATGTACTTGCTGTGTGTACACTAAAAGGGACCCCCTTTAATCTACACATGGGAAATTTGTGCTCACACAATGATTAAAAAGGGTCAAATTCACAACATCCCTTCAAATTGCCGTCACTTTTGCCGTCCAAAAAATATGCGTTCACTCAACTGTAATGCGTAAGTGCCCATCTACATGTAATTCGACTGCACATGGTTTGGAACGAAGAAGCAAGGTGGTTGCAAGATAAAAAGGAATAAATGGCTGCAAAGATATAGGTCCATACGCACAGAAAGAAAGACTAGCAGCAGCTTGGATGATCCACAGTCTTTAGGCTGTACCCCAGGTCCCTCCAACAGCCCTTCAGCTGCAGGTACAGGTCATACAGACAGCGATTTGTAAGAGGCTACAGGCCACAGAAAAGAAAATGACCACCAATAAGGGGTAAATATGTTCCAAAATACATTTACATACATTGGCAGTAAAGAAAATCCGAAACCACATAACTGCATGAAGCCAGCATTTTTGCATGGGCATTTAGAAACAAAACTACCAAATGCTACTTTAAAAAATAAGCTACAAGAGTATTTTTTTTAAAAACAGTTAAGACAACTGGAAAGGAATAAGGTGCTTATCACAGTGTCAGAAAACTTTAATAGGAAAGGTCAGGAAGCCTCCTACATTGTGAGTTAGAGAGTGGCTAAGACGGGCAAATCGCATACTATTGGGGAAAAACTTAATTATTCCTGCTGCAGCTGATATTTCTGGTATAGTGCTTCAAATTCAGATCGCATTTATCATAAGCACATACGTGCAGTGAAATGTTTTTATTGTGTAAATGCATACGAATGCATACAAATTTGAACGGTGGGGTCAGCTAGAGCAAACGGTAGCCCTGGAGCAAGTGAGGTTAAGGGCCTTTCTCAAGGACCCAATGATGGTAACTTACCTGGTGTGAGGCTTGAACCCCCGACCCTCTGGTCACTGGCCCAGAGCCTTACCAGTGAACCACCACCACTACCGCTTGCTTGGGAAAAAGGCGAAGAAAAAAAACAATACAGAAGATACAGTTATTAGACGATGCACATCGCATCGCTGATATGGCTTCACTATCACTTCACATAAAATCCAGTGAATTCTACTCTTTACAAATCGATGAATCAACTGATGTGGCTAGTTTGGCTCAGCTGTGGATGTATGTTTCCCATATGTATGATGGTTCAGTTATGGAAGGTATTAGCAGGATTGTCAAGGAGCGCCAATGCTTTATATGTTTCACCTTGCATTTAATACAAGGCAGGGGGCACAACCTGTTATAGCACATTTACAGGGTAAACCCAGAACCCTAATCTTTTTTTCTTTTCTTTTTTTAAAGCTGTAGCTAAATGAACCAGGAATAAAAACACTGTAAAAAAAAATATACACACCATCAATATGCAGCAGCAATGACTTCATGAATTATTTTAAAGGAAGAATTGAGAGGCAAGAAAATCTGACTAATTTAATAATAATAATTGAAGATCTGAATGATTACTGACATTTTCAGATCCTATTTGTCACATACACGTACATGGAGGGAAATATTTTATTTTCTGCATATCCCAGCATATCTGTCAGAATATGCTGGGGTCAGAGCGCAGGGTCAGCCAGAACAAATGGTGCCCCTGGAGCAAGTGAGGTTAAGGGTCTTGCTCAAGGACCCAATGATGGCATGCCTGGTGCGAGGCGTGAACCCCTGACCCTCGACCCAGAGCCTTATATCACTGAGCCACCATCTCCCCCATTTAATATATGATCCTGTAGATAACAATATTACTATATCAGTTCAGAATTTAAAACTCAAGAGACCAATTAAATATGATGTGTATATCGCTTTTATTAACAGATATTGTCTCAAAACAGTTTTACAGAAATACAAAAATTCTGAATAAGGAATGGCGAGGAAAACTCCCAGAGATGGTATTATCAGACTATGTTTTTTACAAAGCCTCACAGACTTGCAGTAGCCAAAATTTCTATGAATCTTGATGACCTAAATCTGATCTTTGGTTTTGCCATGTATTGTTTGTTTTGCACTCGGTGTTGTTCTGTTTTTTGTTCTGTTCTTATGTGACTCTGTTACGTACAGCACCTTGGTCCTGGTGAAACTTTTGCGTAGTTTGACAGTGGATCTTTTGTTTTTGACATTTTAATCTATTCCCTGTTTTATATTTTGAGCATGACATTTTACAAATTTTGAAATAAATATTTAGCTAGTTTTTTCTTAACTATAGTTTACAGTCTGAATCAAGATATGTGTGCACTGCTCGTCTGTCAATTTTTAGTCTTAGATTGTGAAAATAAATAAAACTGCACATGGAAAACAACTGCAGTAAAACTTTTGGCCCATTCTGCGTTCATTTATTTCAAAAACTGTAAATCACTTCACAATCAATCTAGTATCTTGTCAGTGTAATTAAATAATAATTATTATAATGATGAATAATTATACATATAGTTGCGATTAAAAAGACATCCTCTATAAAAATTTCAGTGGTTAGGAAACATGTATACACAGCTCAGGTCAGAAGTACTGGGAAAAAAGACTTGCCAAAGGCAATGTGTACAATGTATGAGATAGGTTATAGGAATCATTAATAAATAGCTGTCTAATCTAAGAACCCTTTTTGTATTGTTTCATTCTCCTTATAAAAAAGGTACAGAGTTTACGACAAGAAAAAGAATTCTTTCTGGACAGGGACCATTGCTATTTTGGCGAGATTTGATTTGGATTGGTATCCTTTAACATCTGGGAAGATTTCAGGCCACCTATAAACTACTGTAAGCTTAAAATACATTTATTTGGGCATCAAGTGTGTACGTAGCTGTGTTATAATCTGTATGGCATCTAAATAAATGCACATTTAAATGCACATCAGCATCAATACAATAAAGTAACACAAATTCCCCCAAACATTTAAATGTTATGTATGTTTTGAGGAACACAGGTTTAATTCAAAAAGTCATTCTAGCACACTCTTTAGTCTGTTTGATCAGACCCACCAACAGCACAACTGATTTACACACCTGACTAAAAAAACTTACATGCATGCCATGAAAAACGGTTTGAATGAACACTGACAATCATTAAAGTAATATTTCAAACCAGATTTCAGATGCATTTGCAATTTGAGATACACAGGCAAGAAAAGCATGTCTGCCAACTAGTATTGTCAATGTTTTTTGGCTTTGAGGAGTCTTAGAGGAGAACTGAGGTCAATATTTTTAGCAGATTATGAAGGCCATAATTAATGCAGGTAATAGGTAGGATAATAACCGATTTAATTTGGGATTATTTTCTGCAATCATGACAGCACACTGATAGTGGTGTGAATAGTTCTGTCGTATTCTTGGCCGATTTTTTAAATCCTTAAAATAATAAATAATTTAGCATTACCGTTACATTGAAACTTTATAGAATGGTAATTGCAGCGCTACAGCTTCAAAGTACTATATTAATACTAATATTATTCTGTCAATATTCAAATAAATAATATCAAAACTATATTTAAAAAAGAGATTATTTGTCCTAGTGTTCGACACTGCATTAAGCCAATTTATCTCAATTATGTACTAAAGAATAAGTAATCCTTCATTTCCTTTTAGGGCTTTCAGTCAGTCTTTCATCTTTGACAAATAAAAACTATTTGTGTTTATTCTCTGCAAAATGTGTGAGCAATGATCCCACAGTGTAAAAAGATACACATATCCTTTAAACATGGACACTTTTTAATATATATTTATAAAATCCTTTAATACAGTACATGATCTCAAATAAGAACATCTATAAGAAAGTCTATAAGGACGGCGAAAGCAAAGGTTTCAGAGCAATAACCAAGACACTACAATAAGCAGAGCTAGCGTTAGATGGACTGTTGTGGCTGAAGGAGACGAGCTGTTGCCTGGGGAGCAGTGGTCTCTGTTCTGGCCAATGCAGGCTGCATATGCCATGACATGGGGGATGTAATTCTGCTCTTGCACTCCATGAAGCAAGTGTGCCATGGGCCCTTTGGAGAAAATGGCAACATCTTCACCTCCATGAGTTTCGCTGCGTAACGGGACAGCTGCCTGGGCTTGATAGTTGTTTTTCACTGCAAGAATAAGAGTAATTTACTGACTGATTTACTTAAAAAAATTTCAATTACCCCACCCCCAGTTCCTCAACCTGCCCCCCACACACAAACTACCCATCCTACTGGGGGAAAGAA
>JAOUQX010000001.1:12594954-12606669 GCA_028566295.1 Liobagrus marginatus
TATCCTAGTGATATTATTTACATGAGCTTCAAATGAGAGACTTGAGTCAATAATCACACCGAGATCCTTTACTGCTGCACTTGGTGAGACAGTGAGATCGTCAAGGATTAATTTATAATCTACGAGATTATTTGCTAATAATGTAAATGCTTTTACTTTGACATGATGTTGAAAAAGGATTTTAGGATGCAATTTGCTTTAAGGATTTAAAAACGACATGCTGACATTTTGAGTGATCATTATAAATAAACCTGTTGACCGTTAGCTCAGAATGACCAAGAAGGAGAAGTTCTTCAACATTAAGTTGGGTGGGTGTTTTTTTATTGTAATGTTTCAGAGCTGCACGCCTCGATGGAAAATATGCGTCAGCGACACAGACAGTGCACTAGGCTTTGCGCTTGGAGCTCTGTTCGTCAAAGCCACCTTTGCTGAGGATAGCAAGGCCTTTGTGAGTATACCCTAATCATGCAATCTTGAATGCAACAATGAAGCTGAAAATACTAACCTTTTCCTTTGGGTGTATATCAGGCTGAAAACATGGTCTCAGAAATTAAATGGGCTTTTGAGGACAGCTTGAAACATGTGAATTGGATGGATGGTGAAACCAAAAAGGCAGCCAAGGAGAAGGTGAGAGGCAGAATGTTTTTTTTTTTTAAACAAAACAAAAGTGTTTGTATCAGTGATCGAGTCAATTGTAAAATAGAAATTGCATTATATGAGCTTAAGATACAGAACACCTTGTGTGCTATGTAGAATATATTATATATCTATATAATATACAACCTGATCATGTTGACTTGCTTGTTTTACTCAACAAGCATGTAGACAAAGTTTTTAAAGCTTTATGAATGTTCTGTACAATAATTACAGCAGCCTGCTTTATTGGCGCTGTTTTGTTTGCTCTGCCTCTGTACTTTTTTTTTACACATTGTTTAATGTTTTCAGCTAAGAAATAGGATGTAGTCTAATGTATAAGTTTGTTGTGTATATACCCTAATAAGCTTGTCCAGAGATGACTAAAGTAATGCCTGTCTCATTAAACTACACTTGAATAAATTAATATTGGAATATAAATTTTTTATGAGCTCAACTATTCTAATGTAATTTGTTGAAAACGCCCGTTCCTACTTCCAATCAGTAGATTGACCGCTGAGCCACCACTTGTATTGTACCTTTCTTCCAGGCGGATGCAATATACAATATGATAGGTTACCCAAAGTTCATCATGGATCCCAAGGAGCTCGACAAAGTCTTTAATGAAGTAAGTATAGCATAATGACTTTATTGTAATGCAATATGATGTAAGACACAAAATATTACTTTTTTTTTTTTAAAGGCCTGATTTGATCATTACTTTCTATGAGAGCTTAACTTATGTTTGAAGAATGGGTATCAAAGACTACTTTGGATTAGTATGTGATTTTATGTTGTTAAACGACACATCTTGACCGAAATATTCAGGAATTCTGTGATAAAAATTACAGGCTAATCTATATACTTTAGTTATACACCGATCAGGTAACATTATGACCACCATCTTAATATTGTGTTTGTCCTCCATTGGCTGCCAAAATAACCGTGACCCATCGAGGCATAGGCTCCGCTAGACCCGGAAAGTTGTTGGGGGTATTTCTGTTGTATTCTGTGGTCTTTGGCACCAATATGCTAGCAGCATATCATTTAAGTTCTGTAAGTTGTGAGGTGAGGCCTGCATGGATCAGACTTGTTTGTTCAGCACATCCAACAGACGCTCGATTGGATTGTGATCGGGAGAATTTTTAGGCAAAATCAACACCTCAAACTTGGTTTTTGTGAACCTCAAAGCATTCCTGAACCGTTTTTGCTTCTTGGCCTGGCGCATTATCCTGCTGAAAGAAGCCACAGCCATCAGGGAACACTGTTTGAGGATTGGTTCCCCCTGAGTCTGGTTCCTCTCAAGGTTTCTTCCTAACATTACATTTAGGGAGTTTTTCCTTGCCATCGTCGCCTAAGGCTTGCTCATTGGGATATATGTCATACTTTCACTTTTTTTTAAGTTTCTTCTTAATGTGAATTTTCTGTAAAGCTGCTTTGGGACAATGTGTATTGTTAAAAGCACTTTATAAATAAAATTGACGTGAATTGTTTCAATGAAAGAGTCTACATGGTCTGCCACAATGCTCAGGTAGGTGGTACATGTCAAAGTAACATCCACATGGATGGCAGGACCCAAGATTAACCAACAGAATATTGGCCAAAGCATCACACATGTTCCCCTGATTAATGTCGCAAACGCACCCAGCCATCGACGTGATGTAAATGAAACGTGATCCATCAGACCAGGCCACCTTCTTTCATTGTCTGTGGTCCAGTTCTGAAGGACAAATGCTCGTTGTTGGCGTTATTGGTGATCAACAGGGGTCAGCATGGGCACCGATACATGTTCTGTGGCTATGCAGCCCCATATGCACCAAATGTCAATGCATTGTGTATGCTGACCTCTTTCTTTTAGAACCAGCATCAGGTTCAGAGATTTGAAGTACAGTAGCTTGTCTTTGGCTGCCCATGACCCCTTGCCGGTTCGCCATTGTTACTTCCTTGGGCCACTTTTAATAGATACTGACCACTGCATACCGGGACACCCCACAAGCGCTGCAGTTTTGAAGATGCTCTGACTCGGTCATCTAGCCATCACAATTTGGTCCTTGTCAAACTCGCTCAAATCCTTATGCTTGCCCATTTTTCCTGCCTCTAGCACCTTAACTTTGAGGACAAGGTTCACTTGCTGCTAAAATATCCCATCCACACAGGTTCGGTGCTGAAGGGATAATCAGTGTTCCTTCATAATGTTATACCTGATCGGCGTATATGGCCCATGATTGTTTTGTTAATTTCTCCTATTGCAAAATCTGGATGCTGTATGTATGCATATTTAATGCTGTTTTTCTGTATTAGTTTGAAGTCGTGCCAGACTTATACTTCCAGAATGTCATGCAATACTACAACTTCTCCGGCCGGGTCACGGCTGACCAGCTGAGAAAAGCCCCAAACAGAGATCAGTAAGGAGCAGTCCTACTCACACACTCCCTCCCACTCTGCATACTAGAGTTTTCCTGAAACTTGCATTATTCTCTTCTTGTACAGATGGAGTATGACCCCACCTACAGTGAATGCTTATTACAACCCCACCAAGAATGAGATGGTACTTCCTGCTGGTATTCTTCAAGCCCCCTTCTACAGTCATGCCTGGCCAAAGTAAAAACCTCTTACTCGCCTACAACTACCTCATCACATTATTGCTGTTGCCAGTGTATAAAATCAAAAATGCTGCTATGAATAAGACAATGTTTATTTGTTTTTCTAGAGCCCTGACTTTTGGTGGCATTGGTGTTGTTATGGGTCATGAGATGACTCATGCATTTGATGATCAAGGTAAAGAGTTCAGAATTACATTTATGATGGTCATTTATGATTATGATATAATTCATGCAGAATTAATCTTCGCCTCAGACACCATGCCGGTAAACTGGTGGCTGAACGGCTGATGCATATTCCACACAAAACTGAAAACTCTTCAGGAGTTTGTCTTCTGATTGGTTGGGTTCTACAGGTTTTTCAGAAGATGTTTGTTGCTTTTTTGTACTGGTCTACTTGGAAACAAAGCCATTGGGATACTCAATTTCCATCATGGAAGAGGGAAAGCAGTCATAACTGTGACAGTGAGATTGATTAGTTCAAAGTCACACGTACATCATACATCGTACAACATACAGTGAAATGCTTTGGAGATTAGCTCAACATTGGATTTTTTAAATATGTAAAGTTCACGATCTAGTCTAATTCATTTGCACAACTTTCTTTAATGAATATGGTTGCACAGGGGTCTGTCTTGGTGGGAACATTGGCTTTAACTATAAGGCGCAGTACAAAGGACACTGAAGAAAAGTCACAAACTGTGATTGGTTGCTTTACATGTCAGTCATACGCTGTCTTGACCAATATAATCTGCACTGTCGTCCAGACCATCTTCTGTCAGTCTGTTCTGGCTATGCAAGCGTGACTCGTGTGTTGTTGTTTTTTTTGGTCTTTCATGTTGTGAATGAATAGTAGTTCTGGTCAGGTATGAACACCAAGATCAATTACAGTATATTCTACCTTCAGCTTGGAGCAGCATTCTTTGGGGGAAAATGTCTGGTTATGAAATGTAGAGGCTGCAAATATGACAGATTCTCTTGTTTGACTGCTTTGGATTGTTCTCCAATATTTGCCATCAGTTTACGTATTCATTAATTCAAGTTCAGGTTCAAAGTTTCGCATATGTCGCAAAATGTCACATAGACAATCATACACAGTACAACATGCAGTGAAATGCTTTTTCGACTGACCGAAATAAGAATAAATAAAATAGAAAAAGTCAGGCTAGAATTAAACAAATACAAAACAAAATAATTGACCCTTGAATATGGTAATTTACTGCCATGTCCAGTCTTTCCTGAGGTTCATTCTCGCCAGATTAACCTCCTACAACCTGGCGTCTACAGGAGTGGACATAAAATGCAGGCCAAACCAAAGTCATGTCTTACGAGGTTAAAGACTTCCAGTCTTGCATGTCATATGTATCATTTTTGCATTGTTTAAATTTCATAGTGCTTTTTCTTTTCTAATATTTCCGTGTTTATAATTCATAGCAATGAAATAAATAGAAATATATATTATATATAACAAACATATAATAAAGGTATACTATGTTTTGTTTCCCACTCATCATTGCCCACCATTAAAAACTCAGTTCATTATTTAAATGATGGCAAGATTTCCTTAAAGTTGTTAAAGCACTATATCAGTTATTATATCAGTGTTCATTGTGGACGTACGTCTTCATGGCTCCTAGGAAGAGAATATGATAAGGATGGTAACTTGCGCTCCTGGTGGAAGAACCAATCAGTCAATGCATTTAAGCAGCAGACCCAGTGCTTGGTACAGCAATACAGCAACTACAGCATCAACAAGGAAGCCCTGAATGGAAAGCACACTCTTGGTGAGAACATCGCTGACAACGGTGGCCTCAAAGCAGCTTACAAGGTTTGTCAGGATGCACTATCATCATTTGTGCAGAATTTCTCACCGGAGGTATTGAAATTGTCCATAAAAATATAAGATTTAATTACCGTTTACTCCATATACAGTGTCTATATGGAAAAATATCAGGACCAATGGAGGAGCTGGGTTCTACAGTACACCAATATTTTTGTATCGTTTTAAGCATTTTGTTCACATATTTATGGTTAAAAACAGCACAAATGCCAGTGTTTACTCTCAAGAACTACCCAGATTGTGGCATGAAAGCTCCAATCCACATATCCTTCCCATTCAGCACCCACAAGCTGAAAAAAACTAGAGTGGCCTCTTGGAAACAGAACAGGTGGCTTGGAAAGGGTCAGCTTTTACCACATCTCATTCTTTCCACTAGGCAAAAAGTCAGAGGTTACAGAGCAGGCCTGGTATTGACAAAACATCTCCTAGCAGCTTCTGCCTGTTGGTGTTGTGCCAACTCGCAAAAGCTGCTCCTAGATTAGCACAGCTACTATGAGATGATTTGTGAACTCTATTCTATAAAGTAGATGTAACAGTAGGAGTAAAAAATAAATAAAATAAGTGAGAAAGCTATAAAAATGTGTTATTTGTTGGTTTGTTTATGTTTTAACTAAATTATTCTTTTGAATTCTCACTTCTGCAGGCGTACATGAACTGGATCCAGAAAAATGGCGAGGAACCGACGCTTCCTGCTCTGGGAATGACAAATCATCAGCTCTTCTTTGTTAGTTTTGCCCAGGTTTGTATTTTCTCCTCTATATTTATCATTGCTTACAACAAATGCAATTAGCTTAGCACTTAATACAAAGACACTTAACCTTTGTGTTAATGCTGAAGTTAGTATTTTTGTTCTCCTTGTTGAAGGTGTGGTGCTCAGTGAGGACCCCTGAAAGCTCTCATGAGGGTGTGATCACTGACCCCCACAGCCCCTCACCCTTCAGAGTCATTGGAACCATCTCCAACTCCCACGAGTTCTCCAAACACTTTGGTTGTAAGGAGAATTCGCCAATGAACCCTAAGCGGAAGTGTGAACTCTGGTGACATGGTTTGATGAATATCAGGACCTTGTACTTTGCTCTTGCTCAGGACTTGGAATGAAATGTTTTAATATAGGTTCTATTTTATTCTCGTTGGGACATGCTTACACTGGAAGGCCGATTGGATGTTTACCATGGGAGAAAAAAATAGGATTATAAATACACGTCTATTTTTAGACATCATTTTTTTTACTTCCATATGTTATAAGCTATTTTTAAGGGTCATTCATTTCTGCTCATCTTGCTGTACAATGGTTATATATTCAACAGATTCTTCACTACACTGTGTTATCCTACAATGCAACGGAATGTAGTTTATGACTGAACAGAGGTCAAGTAATTTTATGAAACAGACCAGTACATTCATTTTAATGTTTGCCATTCAGATTGCTGTTTGTTACAAAAGAAACAAATTTTAATTATTTACATTTGTCCATGTTTGAACATCTCGTATTTTATGAACCCTTCCCACTTACTTGGAACTGTTCATTTACATTTACAGCATTTGGCATATTCCCTTATCCTGAGCAACATACAAGAGTGCTTTTAAAGTCTCTCTAGACGAATATTTCAGTTCCGGTTCAGCATTTTGTAATGTTACAAACTGGAAATGAGAAGGACCTTATTGAGATTATATACTATGTCAAGTCGTAGCTAGATTTAAAACAAACAATAGAAAAAAGGAACACATTTTATCAGTAGATGAGTTTTTTGCTTTCCCTAGTGGACAAACAGGGACTAGCGTTTCTAAATGTTTCAGGTCCAATTACAGTGTAGTGCACTAAACACTGTATTCAACCTTTTATTGTTGATCCAGATTAGAACCTTAAACTGTGGTCGACATCCCTCGGTTTCCTTTTTTCTCCTGAATGAACTTTCCCAGATTTTATAATTCCCTGACTTTATAGCGTTTATGTGATTTTTTTTTTAATTAACACACATTTATTTACAGCATTTATCTTATCCAGAGCAACTTACAACCAAGCAGATGAGGGTTAAGGGCTTTGGTTAGGGGCCCAGCAGTGCCCCAATCGAACCCCGGTCTTTGGATCAGCAGTCCAATACTTTAAACACTGAGCTACCACTTCCCCCACATATGAGGAAAACCATGGTACGGTGGCATAGTATTTAGCACTCCTGCCTCACAGCAAGAAGGTAATGGACTTGATTCCCCGTGCATGCGCAGGTTTTCCCTGGGTACTCCGGTTTCCTCCCACCTCCAAACACGTGATCGGACATAGAGAATTTAGAGGACAATTTAGAGCAGCCAATTCACCCAAGTGTTAGCCCTGCGATTAACTGGAATGTACCCTGCCTCATGTCCTAAGTTAGCTGGGATAGACTTGACCCTGAATAGGATAAGCACTAGACAATGAATGAATGAAAAATAAGGGAAACCAAATGTAATGATAGTGGCTTCATATGAATGAACAATAATAATAATGTAGTAGCTGGATATTAAAGTGGTGGCCCACATTACATAGAATGATATTTTACACTAAATTTAAAACAGTTAAAAATGACGATGATGTCAAAACCAACATACAATACTAAGGGGAAATAAACTGGAAGCATTCTGCTACAGTGCAGTGTTACATCTTACCCCACAGCTTCTCTTCACTATTATTATTGCCAGGATCCAGATATTAAGTTGCCAGATGTTTCAAAGCACCTCTACATGTGGAAAATGTCACTGTAATTTTCGACTCGAACCGTGGCTTGATCAGTGTGATCCATACATTTTTAGAATTATACAGTGTCTATAAAGTACAGACCATGGTATGTTTGCTTCCATTTTTTCCTGTTTTGTTGTTAGTTTGTACATTTTGGTTCCATATTTTGTTTCCTGGAACTAGTGTATGTTTTGTGGAATACATGGAACAACTTTTATTGCGAATTTTATATATACCGTATATACAGTATATAGCCTGCTGTAGAACGTGCTGTGTGGTGGGCAGTGATGGGAATAGCGGTGTTATAAATAAACGGCGTTCTCTGGGGTGTGTGTTGAGGTGGGACACATAACTGATGATAATTGGTGTGTGTGTTGAGGGATGTGTGACCACCACAACTGATGATAAAGTTTTAGGTAGAGTAAATTTCTGTCATTTGCCAACAACAGGCAGAGTAGCTAGTGCGGATTTCATACCCAAGCAGATGCACAGTCACACACACACACACACAAACCAATGACCAGGAGTCAGAGCAATGTTAAGTCCATTTCATTCATTTAACATATTTAATATTAGGTGCATCAAATTTATTTGACATATTTGAACACTAGTTTCTTTCCCTGGTAATTATTTACTTTTGTAATGATTTCACTCAGTTACTAACTCGGTTACTATTTATGAGAAGTAACTTTTGTAAAGTAAAAGTTAAACATTTTATTTTAAAATAAAACTTTATGGAATCACAATGTTTGCTCAAACTTTAGTTGTTAGATAAAGTTAAATTGTAATTAGATACAATCAGGGATGCATTTCCCTTAAAAATGATTTGACCTTAAATGCTAGCCTTGATATGTTTCCTTTTATAACCGTATATACATCATGAAATGCATCCACACCCAAAATTCAACAGTGCTTAATTTTTTAGTTTTATTTTAGGTATTTTATGTGGACTGTTATTTCATTCATAGATTAAATTGATGTATTTCAGTAATCAATACTGAAGTTTATGTTGCTGTCAACTAACTCTTGGTTAGCAGTGAAAATATTCATTTACCATCTGGTCCTCCCTGTTAGTGATGATGTTATAGCTGGTTGCTGCGCAGTTTTACATGTCTTCACCTACCGGGCCCAGTAGTAGCAACTTGATGGTCCTGGGATTTAAACAACCTTTTGATCAGTAGTCCAAATCCTTAGCAACTAACCTACCAATTCCCACCATCTATGCAATACTAGAGTTTCCCCAAAAAAATTTTAAGCAGATGCCACCTAGATGGATGAGTCATGGAAATCTGTATGCATATTTTTTTTCATAAATACAGTTTTATAAAATAGGTCTACTGTAAAAGTGGTTATCATGTACTGTATGCCTTACATCTTTGTATTTTTAAGTTTGATTCCTTTTAGTTTCCCTGTGTTTCACGGGTTCTCTAGGTTACTTGCTCGAGTCCAAAGGCATATGTCGTGGTCGGATTAATCTTGTCCGTAGTATATAACTGGTTGTGTGTGCAATTGTACACAGCAATGTTAACAACATTCACAATGACAGTGGAATGTATTTGAGATGTAATGACATACATTTTATAGATTACTAAATATTTAAGTGACTGGTGCACTAAACAGTATTGTAATGGGGGGTGATTAATGTTAGCGCTCAATAAAGTTTCAGAATATAATAAGGTGATGTGGAACACAATGCCGGTTTGTTTAGCCGTTAGATGGATGGGGAAATGTGTCCTGTCCCTTCACAACACATACACATGCACAGTGTCAGGGTTGTGAAGAGTGAGTACTTATATAGCATGTCCATTTCATTTAAAAGTTTTACAAACTCGACAACTGGGAAATAGTCTTAGAGTTAGTGTTTGCAACTCCTTGCTTTGTGCATGTGTTGCAATCTGGTACTCCCTTTTAGTAATGATGTCATAGTTGGTTGTTGGGCAGTACCTATTTGTACTTAAACCATTACAGAACGAGAGCACACCCAACAGTCCTTGTGAACTGTTGTTCCTTTTTCTCCCGTTAGCACTTTTTTAGTATACAGTTATGAAAGAGAAATGACTTATAATCACTTGGTTTGTAGTGTACTAAATAAATGAATTCCCTTTTCAGTCTGGCTCTTCTCATGGTTGGCAGTGTTTATCACTTCTGCCTCACAGCAAGAAAATCATCGGAGATTCAATATGTGTTTATCTGGTCTACCCTTCTCGGGATATTTGGAGAACCACTCCTGGACCGCAGCCAGTCCTGCCACCGTATCGATGTTTGTGTATAGACTGTCGATGTCAATCGTAAAAAGCCAACAGTCCGGAGGTAGGTTTAACTGTTTAAACCGCTCCACGACCCCGGTTCTTTGTGGATTTTCGGAAGGAGGTAAAAAATTCTGGGCCTCGGCTCGTCCGGACCCCTCAGGTAGGCAAATTGTTTGTGGTCTATATAACCTTTACCTTTCAATTCTGTCAAAATCTCCATAATTTCAGGTCCAGTTTTGTTGGTCAGGGGTTCCTGCAGTTTCTGGTAATATTGTGTTTGATCTAATTGTCTATGTGCTTCCCTCACATAATCTGTTCTGTCCATAATTACTACCGCGCTTCCCTTGTCAGCTGCCTTAATCACGATGCCTTTGTTCTTTTTCAATTGGGTTAAGGACTGTCTTTCCAGTCCCATTAAGTTGCCTTTTCTAACTGAAACCCACGGTAGATTTTTTACTGCATATCTGTCCGCCCTAATTATTTTCCTGATCTGGTTAGGCACCTGTGACAGTTTTGGGGTCCAGGTCCCCTTTGCGGTGAACGGGCGAGGCGTTGTGCCTCCTCTATGTTTGGAATATGTTGTTAATAACAGTCTTCGATAATACTGTCGTAAATCATACCGGAGCTGGTCTTTCATTTTCCTATTGATCCTTGGGGTTGGAACGAAGGTTAAGCCCTTTTTCAGAACCTTGAATTGGTTCTCAGTCGGCCTGAAATATTTACTACTTCCAGGCCTCTTTTCATTATCCCCGACGGGTTTACAGGGCTTGCCAGTTTAGGTGGTTGCACCAGCGCTTCAACGTTGCACTAGCGCAATCCGCCGTCCAGTGAACATCATCCTGTCCTACTTCGAATTCCAGGCGGTCTCCCATCCAAGTACTAACCAGGCCCAACCCTGCTTAGCTTCCAAGATCGGGCGTTCTCAGGGTGGTATGGCCGTAAGCGAGAGACGAGCGCCACTACAGCCTCCTTATACTGAACGCTATAACCGACAACAACGGGAGACACTCGCTTCCTAATTTGTTCTTGCACAAAGTGGAAAAGAATTTAATTATTGTGAACACAGTACTAACATGTAAAAGTATAAATGATTAAATGATTTGAACATAAAACTCTGTCGAGCTGATTTATTTCCACTTGATTTTATCAGTGTGTCGGTGTGTGTGTGTGTGTGTGTGTGTGTTTGTATTAGTAATAATTATTGAATAAATGTTTTTAAAATATAACATTTAATGAATGTAAAAAAAGACAAATTGAAGAAAGTTTGAAGGCAGTCCAGATCTTTCACTTCTAGAGAACACTTGGCGCGTCATTAAACGTAAAATACCTCAAAGTCAGCCAGCAGCTGGAAACCTAAATCGGACAAGAAAGGAACCAAATTCCAGCACCAAAACTCCAGAAACTCATAACCTTGCTGCCTAGACGTCTTTAAACTGTTTTGAAAAGAACAGAAGATGCTACACAATGGTAAACATGGCCCCGTCCCAACTAATTTGAGACCTGTAGCAGGCATCAAATTTGAAATGAGCTCGTATTATTTGCCAGTAAAAACTAATAATATTTATGCATTCATTTATATTAATTAGGGGAGGTGGTAGCTCAGTGGTTAAGCTGTGTGACTGCTGATCTGAAGACGGGTTTGATTCCCAGCACTGCCAAGCTACCATTGCTGGGCCCTTGAAA
>JAOUQX010000001.1:12634011-12663088 GCA_028566295.1 Liobagrus marginatus
TAAAAATATATATTAAAAATATATATATGTGTATACTGTATATATAGACACCCAGGCAAGAATTTGGGTTCAAGCAAGTCTTTTATTTTAGCGGGTAATTTCCCATAGTTCTGTGCGTGGCTCTCGCGCTTTAAGGAGGCGCGTGTACTGGTGTTAGTTCTGGTAAGGCGTTCGTTCTTCTGGATAAAACTGTTTTATTTGCGCTGCTAGAATGTGATTAGACCTGATACAAATTGTTGAATAATATTTATTAGTGATGTATCGCGAAACTGAGTAATGCTCACGTTTCTTTAGGCCCCAAGTTAAGTGGAACCGCGCGGTACATAGCACACCATATGCTAGTCTGCTAGCAAGCTAGTGTTTGTTGATGGGGCATAAATACAATAAATAATATAAATAAGTATGAAGTCTGTGTGTAGGGGGTTAAGGTTATGGGAATTATAGAGCAGTGTTTATACCATACATATAACAGCTAGGGAAGCTTTTTGATAACTTAAATAAATAAGTCTTGGTTATTGTTCAGGCAAGTCACTTGTAATCAGGTTAAGTCCACTGTAGTAATTGTTGGCCGATCAGTCGACATGTCTGTATAATTCAGCGATGATTCACATTGCATATACACTGTTTTATGTGTGTTGCATAATAATAAACATCTTTAGAAAGACCGTAAAACTTACCCCTTTTCTGTGAGTCTCAGCCAGTAATGTTTCATTACTGTTCCAAGCTAATAATAGATGACTCTAATGTGGTCTTCTATTGTTGCAGCTCATTCACCACTTATTTGCCAGTGTTGTGCATCCTGGATGCTTTTTCCTCACCATGCTTGTTGTAAATAATGATTATCTGATGCAATATTTTTTCCTGTCAGCTCAAACTAGTCTGGTTATTCAGTTTGCAGAATTTCTAGACACTTATTATTGTTTGGCACCATTCTGAGAGACTGGTGTGTGTAAATCTCAGGAGCGCAGCAGTTTCTGAAACTGTTTGAGTTCATCTGACACGCCACAGTCACCCATATCACAGTTCCTGCCATTCCTGCCAATGTATAATGTGAACATAAACATAAGTAATGTTTGTCCTGTCTGTATCTGCATGATGTGATGCATGTGCCGGTGTCGTATGATTTGCAGATTGGATAATTGTACAGAAAGGGATAGCAGTGTTCCTAACAAACGGGTCTGTTTATTTATTTCTAAACATGTTTGATATCTACCACTTATCTATTATCAGTTCTCTTTACCTTCTAATTGGATTTAGCTGCTTGGGTAGAGCACTCTTAAGTTCATGACCATTTATTTGCCCTGAGAAGTAGTTTATTTTTGCTTAAATTCAGAACATGAATTGCATGTAAACTCTCATTGAAAAACTGTTGCTTTTCTTTCTTTTTTTTTTTTTTTTTTTTCGCTCAGAAAGTGCCTAAATTTCAAAGATGTATCGCCCTAAACCGACTCTAAAAGACAGACAGCACTTGTATAAGCTGATCATCAGCCAGCTACTGTATGACGGTTACACCAACATCGCCAACAACCTCATAAATGAAGTGAAGCCACCGAGTGTTGTGTCTCCATCTGAGCAGCTAATGCAGCTCGCCAAGATTGGTAAGATACCTACAGTAAAGAATAAAGCATAGTTTAGTGTCTTTCCGTTATAGTTACTTCTTTTTGCCATGATGTCACTAATACTTAGATTCTTTTATAGATGCACTAAAATTAGAAATGAAATAAAATGCATATCAAAATGGGATTATGTATAGATAGATAGATAGATAGATAGATAGATAGATAGATATAGATGTGTGTGTATGTGCTTCTAAGTAAGTACTTTGTAATTAAGAATCCTTAAATAATGTAAATCATATATTAAAGTCTCAAATACACAGTTGTTTTGCGATACCCTTAACTATATTCTGTCTTATGGTTTATTCTTTCATTCTTTTTCTGAATAAAAATGGGCCTTCTTATAAGGGAAAAGGTGATAAACTCTTCAATGGGCTTTTGACAACGCACACATTAGTGTGCCATGTGTCCACAATCCTTTGGCCATATAGTGGAAATGTAAACACTTCCTGGTTGACTGCGATCTGTGTAATTACAGGAATGGAGAATGATGACAGCGCAGTGCAGTATGCTATTGGACGCTCTGACACGGTGGCTCCTGGTGTGGGCATCGATCTGGAGTTTGATGCTGATATGCAGACCATGTCTCCAGAGGCTTCGGAGTACGAGACCTGCTATGTGACATCACACAAAGGGCCATGTCGCGTGGCCACGTACAGCCGCGATGGCCAGCTTATTGCCACCGGCTCCGCAGACGCCTCTATTAAAATCCTGGACACAGAGCGTATGTTGGCTAAAAGCGCAATGCCACTAGAGGTGAGAACAGGGAGGATGTCATTTTTAGTCTTCAGACAATTGCTTGGAAATATTATCATGTCCTCAGTCAGTGCGTGTGTTGCAGTAGCGTTTGCAAAAGCCATGCCTAAATATAATGGTCTGAAGATGTGCTTGTAATTGTAACATTTCTCCTGTTACTGGGAGGATTTTTCACCATCTCTGTCTTTAGATTTCAGGCTTTCTCTCAGTTCTCTACTAAAGAATCGCACAAGTGCATGTCATCTAAATGTTAGACTGGAATAGTGTCGAGTAGTTACCGGTATTTCTGATTTCTGCTTTTTTCAGGTGATGATAAATGAGACGGCGCAGCAGAACATGGAGAATCACCCAGTGATCCGGACCTTGTATGACCATGTAGATGAAGTCACCTGCCTGTCTTTCCACCCCACAGAGCAGATCTTGGCCTCCGGATCCCGTGATTACACACTTAAATTGTTTGACTACTCCAAACCTTCAGCAAAAAGAGCTTTCAAATACATCCAGGTACTGCATTATAAAGCTCCGATATGCTACACGATGAAACCTTAGGGTGTGTTAGGTACCACTTTTTTTTTTTTTTTTTTGTCAAGTCAATAACGTGCTAGAATGATTTGATGCTTCAGTAAATGATATTTAATTTAATTCTACAGCAAAAACGAGTAGCTTTTAGAAAATGCTGTGTGGTTGTAAACGACTAAAATGAATGGAATATGATGAATGATGTTAGTTGGTGGTTTTTAACTTTTCGTTTCCTACAGGAAGCCGAAATGCTGCGCTCCATCTCCTTCCACCCGTCAGGAGATTTCTTGCTAGTGGGCACGCAGCATCCGACACTACGCCTGTACGATGTCAATACGTTTCAGTGTTTTGTGTCGTGCAACCCTATAGATCAGCACACCGACGCCATCTGCAGCGTGAGCTACAACCCAGGAGCCAACACCTATGTCACATGCAGCAAGGACGGCAGCATCAAGCTGTGGGACGGCGTCTCCAACCGATGTGTGTGCACGTTCGAGAAAGCTCACGACGGGGCTGAGGTCTGCTCTGCCGTCTTCTCTAAAAACTCGAAATACATTTTGTCCTGTGGCAAGGATTCGGTGGCAAAGCTGTGGGAGATCTCCACTGGTCGCACACTGGTCAAGTACACGGGTAAGATTTGTTTAGCGATGAATTGGAATATGCAGGTCTCACGTCAATAAATTAAAATGCCGTGGGGAAAGTTCCATTTATTTCAGTAATTCAAATGAAATTGTGGAACTCGTGTATTAAATAATGTCAATGCACACAGACTAGATGCACCTGTGTATGAATTGTTATGTATTCAACACCCACATGTACATGCATAATTTTAGGCTTACAAAACCTTAAAAAAAATGTAGTGGTAGTAAGTGTACAGACCTAGACTGCTAAAGTATCTTCATATATATGTTTCCATATCTGTATCCAGATATAAGTTGGAAAATTCTAAGTTAGAAATCTCTCTCTCTCTCTCTCTCTCTCTCTCTCTCTCTCTCTCTCTCTCTCTCTCTCGCTCACACCCTCTCCCTCTGGCCCTCCTGTAAATCATATTGACCCTACTCAATTAGTGGGAGAGGGCAGATAGCACTTCTAAATGAGTGTCACAAAATGCTGGAAATATCTTTATTTTTAATTGCATCTAATTAGTGTTTGAGTTTGCTAACATGATTCCTGAAAAGCATTAGTGCCCTGTTAAGTCCCGTCAAACTTTTTCACAGCACATTTAAATCACCAACAGTTAGATTGAATTGCTTTACCATCAAACATAGTATCCACAGACAATGACAACAGAAACAAACAAAAAACCCTTCTATCTTTAACGACACTGTTTGAGAGGCCTTGATGTTAAAGCATAAATATTATAATTAATTGTATAGTTTAACAAAAAAATTCAATGCCTTTGATAACTTAGAAATGTATAACTAACGGCATAATTTTCACAATATTAAAATGTCCTCATAACACCTACTTCAAATCCAGAGACATCGCTTTCCTATTGAGACGTTTGTTCTAGTAGTAGTAGTGTAGTCATGTTTCCTGCGGTGTGTGTGTGTGTATTTCAGGAGCGGGACTGAGTGGCCGTCAGACACACCGCACACAGGGTGTCTTTAATCATACCGAGGACTACGTGCTGTTGCCGGATGAGCGTACGGTCAGCTTGTGCTGTTGGGACTCGCGCACCGCTGAGAGGAAGAACCTACTCTCACTTGGCCATAATAATATTGTGCGCTGCATTGTGCACTCGCCTACTAACCCGGGCTTCATGACGTGCAGCGATGACTTCCGTGCCCGTTTCTGGTACCGTCGAACCACCACTGACTGAACAGCTATCGGGATGCACCTGCGTTTTTAGGTCTGTGTAGGAGATGCTTAGACTTAACATAAGTGTTTTAACTGATAAAGTGGTCTCTGATGTATCAGGGCTGTAGTTCTTGAATCTGAACCTCACCTCTAGAGAGCACTATTGTACTCTGAGGAACTCCTGGCGTTTTTCAACTGTCACTCAGCTGACCAAGTAGTTATCTGTATGTATGTCAAGTAAATTTTTTTTTTTTTTGGGAGGGACAAATGAATTTGTCACTTTCTTAGTTCATGTTTGCTACATTTGATATTTTTAATCTATAAAAGAAATAAATCTTTCCCATCGTAAATCAAACATCTAGTAAAGGCAAATCAATAGGCAATAACAATGTGTTATAGCACACATTGTGGGAAAATAGGGATGAGTAATAATGCAAGGTTTAAAAGAGATGATACTACCTCGTTTATAATATAAAGCTGCAACCGGTTCATAGAGTGCTATTTTAATAAGTCAATAGTATAAGTATCACACGAAGGGCTTTGCCTGCAGTCAATCTTTGAAATTCTTAGACATGTCGGTGCTGACTGGTAGAAACAGTATTTTTAATTATTGTTCAATTATAATTCTTATTTATCTGTAAGCATTTGTTATTTTGACCATCGCACCCATATGTAGTCTGAAACTCTTGAATGCACACTTTTGTCTAGACCAGTGGTTCTCAACTTATTTTGGACAACTGGCCACTTGAGTAAAGTTGAAACCCTTTACTCACCCACTGCACCCAATCATGAAATGAAAAACATTCATTGCAAAAAATCACATAAATTACAGAATTGAGTATTTCAACTTCACCCAGAAATTATAATAAATATTTTTTTGAAACAAAGAAATGAACAAAAGAGGTTTAAATCAAATCTTGAACAAGTATTATACAAGTCTTCAGTTTGCAAGCAGATTAGTGAGAGTCCTACTCCTGGTGATTTGCTGCAAGTGTTTTTTTATGGAGGGATGTTAACTTCAGCCTGAGTGCAGGAAGGTTTACCTGGTTTCTGTATTTTGACTGCATTTGGCTGAATCCCTGTCCTTCAAGGTTGGAGATGAGGAAAGCAAGTAGGAGAACCGGTGACTTTTTCCACAATGTAAAAAAAAAAACGGTAGCCATGCAGAGACATGACGTTCCAGCCAGCTTTTCGAAAGGTCACCTGTGGCTCGTCATTATTTTGTAAGTCAATAATATGTTCCGGGATAGCAGTTTCCTTGTTAAAGACACCCACCAGAAGCCAGTCTGTGACGTTCAGATTCTAAAAGTCCTTACAGCAGATCTTCAACGGTCACAAGTGCCACAAACAGTTCATAGTTTCACTCGTGTTTTTACTCAGGACTTTTGACTTGTAAGTGCTAGAAACAAAGGTTTTTGGCTTTTGATTCCTTAAAATGTGCTGATTCAAACACATCCTTTGACATTTTCAGCTATGAATTTTTTAGGTGTCACCACTAGGTGGGACTTGCCCAAAACCTTTCAGGTTCCCTCAGAATGGCCTAAAGCGGCCGTCCATTAAACATCAGATGTCATTTGATTTGGCATTGCTGAAGGAATCTAACGTGACCACACTTATGATATGAGACCAAAGTAATCGAGACTGATTTGAAGCACAGAACAATGTAGTGGCGAGAAAGACCATCCCTCTTCCCAACGACCAGGTGCTCTGTCTAACCACTGCTGATGTAAGGAAAACTACGCAGCGTTAACCCACGAAAGTCTGCTGGTCCAGACAACATTCCTGGCAGAGTAGTCAGAGAATGCGCAGACCAGCTAGCGGCTGTCTTCACAGACATCAAGATCTCCCTGAGCAGCGCTGTTGTTCCTATGTGTTTCAAGTCCACCACCATCATCCCTGTACCAAAGAAGTCTTCGTTGTCCTGCCTCAACGACTATCGTCCGTGTCGCACTCGCACCCGTTTTGATGAAATGCTTTGAGAGGCTCGTCATGAGGTAAATCAAGAACCAGCTACCACCTTCACTGGACCCTCTGCAGTTTTCGTATCGTCCAAACCGCTCTACGGGCGATGTCATCGCCACGACAGTCCATCTGGCCCTCACCCACCTGGACAATAAAGACTCGTACGTATGAATGTCATCGCCACGACAGTCCATCTGGCCCTCACCCACCTGGACAATAAAGACTCGTACGTATGAATGCTGTTCGTAGACTTCAGTTCAGCATTCAACACAATCATCCCTCAGCACCTGATCGAGAAGCTGATCCTGCGAGGTCTGAACACCTCCCTCTGTATCTGGTTCCTGGATCGGGAACAGCACCACTACACTGAGCACGGGATCCCTGCAAGGCTGTGCTCAGTCCCCTGATGTTCACACTGCTGACTCACGACTACAGCGATGCACAGCTTGAACCACATCAAGTTCGCCAATGACACGACCGTAGTGGGTCTCATCAACAAGAACGACGAGTCAGCATACAGAGAGGAACTTCTGTGGAGTTCGTCAAGAGCACCAAGTTCGTCGGTGTCCACCTGGTGGAGAACCTCAGCTGGTCAATAAACACCTGCTCCATCAGTAAGAAAGCCCAGCAGCGTCTCTACTTCCTACACAGGCTGAGGAAAGCGCATCTCCCACCCCCCATCCTGACCACGTTCTACAGAGGGACCATCAAGAGCATCCTGAGCAGCTGCATCACCGTCTGGAGTTGGGAACTGCACCGTATCGGACCGCAAGTCCCTACAGCAGATATTGAGGACAGCTGAGAGGATCTTCGGGGTATCAATGGGGTTTGTTGTATGTATCTGTCCTGTAGCGTATTGTATGTACTGTTTGTTCTGCACTGTCTGTATCTGTTACACTCTGTGTTGTACGTAGCTCTTTGTTGATCTGTTCTGTTTGACTTTGTGTTATGTGTAGCATCATGGTCCTGGAGAAACGTTGTTTCGTTCCATTGTATATTGCAACTGCTGTATATGATGAAACGACGAATAAACCTTCTTGAATCATCGATCCCTGTCTGAAATGGTGTAATTCTTAACAGCTTGTCTAAATGATCTTTACATTTGCATTTCCAGCATTTTATCCAGAGCGACTTACAACCGAGCAATTGAGGGCCTTGCTCAGGGGCCCAGCAGTGATGGATTGGCAGTTCTGGGAATCAAATCCCTGTCTTCGGATCACTAGTCCAGCACCTTCACTACTGAGCTACCACTTCCCCCATGATTACGATTCATGATCATTGGCCTACAAGGACCAGCCATAAAAACATATCTTGTAAAAGAAGCTCATAGTTTATACCACAGAGGAATTTAAGACATTAGGTTTTACAATTACAACATCAGGGGAACAATAGAACTGAAAACTCGCATGCTGCCCTGCCAGATGCTATAAACTATAGAGCCCCTGAAGTAGTCTCTGCCTCAGACATAACATCCATGAACATCTGGTGCTTGGTGGCTAGTTTAAAAGATTATTTCAGTTAGCTATTCCAGTCATGTTATTCATGACAACATAGTGTTTTAGATAGAAATACACTTCAGCTGACTGAAAGTTTCCACAACTTTCGCTAACGTTTATAAAAAGTAGCCTAAATGTTAGGACAAAACATTCTTAAATAATGTTCATGTAATGTTCTTCTAACGTTGTTACTAGCTACTGCACGTTCTCATAATGTTGAGAGAAAATGTCCCCAGAACAATGTTCTTTGAACATTCCGCAAGCTATCCGGGCACTCAACAAGAACTCCATCACATAACACACACATACTCACAACAGGACTCTCATTTTTTGCTTCTTTTGCTTTCTTGCTCTTCTTCTCCTAGGACTTGTTTTGCCCACACATCTGTACAGGATTCTCTCTGGGACTCTCTTTTGCACCCACGTATGCACAAAATTATTTGTATAATATAAAATATTATTGTCATATACATATTGCATATAGATGTACATTTGTAATTCATGTACTTATTGTAAATATTATTTATATACAATCAACCCCCCTGTACACTAGGTTTTTTCTCTCCTTCACCCCTATTTACAGCAAACTCTCGGTCAGGCGTCAAAGCAACTCACTGTATGTTGTACTATGTATGATGTACATGTGACAACTAAACTTTAAACTTGAACTTCCTTATGAACTTATTCGTACTTGATGAAGGTTGTCATAATGTTGAGAGAAATCATTGTTCTTGGAACGTTACGCAAACTGGACATGTTCGCGTTTATGGAACGTTGCAAGTCTGTACTAAATCCTGAAACTAGTTTCAATTACAAGAATGCCATTAAACCTTAGCACTTCAACTGCTTAGCTCTGAGAATCAGATTAGATCACACTCAACTAAATTTGTGGAATCTAGTCAGTAAATACTGAAACAAATGTGTATCCCTCACACTGTTTTTGTCAGCAAATACAAGGCTATTGTGTGAAATCTTCGCTAATCTGTTTTCTTTGTGCCTCCCAACCCCCAGCAGGCTTCGTAAAGCTTTACTTCATTGTGTGTGTCCTGACAGCAAAGTTGAGAAGCCTGGGAATGCCCGACTTTCAAATAAAGCCGTTGAAATAAATCACCCAGACACAGAGCTGAACATGCAGGAGACAAATTCACACAGAAAAACTTTCAAAACCTCAATACAGTGTACTGTGAATATTTTGGTCTATAATAAGTCTGAAAGAAAGGCAATCAGCCAACTTCTGTTTTTCTCAAAGGAAAGATTGCAACAACAAGGCACTACATCGATTCGCAACCAGACCTGAGGTTTCTCGCTGAAAAGTCTACGGAGCACGCGGGGCTGTACTTGGCTCTGATTGGCTGAGCTGTTTGTTAGGCAAAACTGCATGCGTTTCTGCCCCGCCCCTTATTGAAACGCCGGAGACGGTGTGTGTGTGTGTCTCAGTGTGTGTGTAAGCGTAAGCGAGAGAGACAGATAAACAACTACACGATGATTTTTTTGTGTGAGAGAAACAAACTTGTTTAAACATGTTTAAACTCTGACTCTATCTCTGTGTGGAATTGTACTTTTCTCTTCATCAAAAATGGCGGTAAGCAACTAAATGAACCTACTTGAGAATTTTTTTGCACAGATACGATTTTAACTTTGGTGTGAAATGTTCATATAGTTCATGTAACATTTAATATCATTTAGATAATAAATAAAAGTAATTTTATGTGCTATTTTTGTGTATATATAACTCATAACTAACACTAAATGTAATGTTGATATAATTATTCACCATATAATGAACAAGCTATTGTAGCTAACTGCTCCGAAAACTTTTGTATCTAACGGTCGAAAGAAGAGGAAACAGCATTAAAAATAATAACCCCTAACAATTCGTGTTATTTAGTTTAATAATGGTATCTTGTGGAACAACCAACCTGGTCTCTTAAGCTTCGGAGTTCAGAGTTAGTGACTGAAAGGTTATCAGTTCTGATTCCTGAACCTCCAGTGATCAACTGCAGGACCTTTTCCCTCTCAGGTATTCTACATTACTGCATTGTATTTAATTCAATTCAATTCAATTTTTATTTATAAAGTGCTTTTAACAATATACATTTTCCCAAAGCAGCTTTACAGAAAATACACATTAAGAAGAAATTTAAAAATGTGAATATGTGACATATATCCCAAAGAGCAAGCCTTAGGCGGCGATAGCAACGAAAAACCCCCTAAATGTAATGTTAGGAAGAAACCTTGAGAGGAACCAGACTCTGAGAGCAAAATGTGTAGCTAGCGGTTATATGTATTGTAAATGCAGACATTAATATAACTTCAGTCTTGACCCATCCATGTACACCGTCCATCGGTCAGCGGTGATCATCTCCAGCCAGATGATTGCCATATTCACATTTAGAAGCTTTCTTATTAACTTCCTTCCTATTGTAAAAGCACTGGAGAAATATTTCTCCCTTTTCATCTCATGACTTTATGAGTGTCATATTTTGTCCCTGGACCTCCAGCTGTCAGTGTATTGCTCTGAAGGATATACTGTGAGCCCCTGCACCCCACTGACCTCTTCTCAACCCCCCTGCTTTGTTTAGGTCTCTTATTTGTGCAGTGTAATATGATCCTGTAGCTGAGACAGAGAGAGTGCTGAGACTGAAACGTTTTATGAGTGTGGTTAACTGGTTTCTTTCAGATTCTATGAAATCAGCTTGTAGACCAGTGGAAGTAAGCATTTGTTATTATTATTATGTTATAATGAAGTTTCTGTATCAGACCGATAATTTTTTGATGTCCAATACTGTGTGAAAGCTTGATGTTTTTAGATGTTTGTGTACAGGCGCTTTTGTGTTCTGGAGAATTGTAACAGGTTCTACCAGTCGATTGATTTATGGACTGCTTAGAATACGCTCGATATAAACCTGTTTAGACTGAACATTAGAGATGTCCTGATACCCTTTATCCCTTCCCGATACCGATTCCGATACCTGAGCTCAGGGTATCGGCCGACCCCGAGGACTGATCCGATACCTCGGTGTGTATATCTACTGTATATACTAGCCCTGTATGAATTAACAGAATTATTTTATGGTGTGTTTCACACTTAATAATATCCCTTAATAAAACATGAACAAATACATACAGTAAACAAGAGTATTTTTATTATCTGACATACATTTCTCAGCGATATTATTTATTTTTCGTAAATGAAAAAGAACTACAAATGCAGCCACAAATCTAATACTGTAAACTGAAAAAGGTACTGTTTTTGCAGATTGTTTGCACATATTTTAGTTGATATGATATGTGTTTACGCACGGTCTCGTTTAGTTCGGGAGCGCTGTTTCAGAGATGTATTTGCGACCATGCAAACTTCTCGGGGCTTCACCTGTTCATTTAAGCAGCGAACTTCCATGTTTTCAATGACTGACAGCGGTTGGTCATGAAGAACAATAAACTTGACAATTTTGTCGGTTATCTTTAGCTGTTTCGTTGGCTGTCTTTTGAAAACATTTCTCTTCATTTGAATAAGGCTTCCAAAGATGGTTGATTCTGGCACAGCTCATCCTTCTCCGTCCTAACCTTTCTGTAACCATTGTGTTGCTCGGGGTGTTGTGCCTTCAAGTTAGTGTTGTTAAAGTGGCTAATACTTGTGCCACCATACAGGTACATCTCAACGTCGTGGAAAAGTTCATTTATTTCAGTAATTCAATTCAAATTGTGGAACTCGTGTATTAAATAAATTCAGTGCACACAGACTGAAGTACTTTAAGTCTTTAGTTCTTTTTTATTGTGATGATTTTGTCCACATTTAACAAAAACCCAACAATTCACTCTCAACTAATTAGAATACTTCATAAGACCAATAAAAAACATTTTTAGTGAATTGTTGGGTGTTCTGGAAAGTATGTTCATTTACTGTATATGTACTCAATACTTGGTAGGGGCTCCTTTTGCTTTAATTACTGCCTCAATTCAGCGTGGCATGGAGTCGATCAGTCTGCGGCACTGCTGAGGCGGTATGGAAGCCCAGGCTTCTTTTACAGTGGCCTTCAACTCATCTGCATGTTTTGGACTCTTGTTTCTCATCTTCGTCTTGACAATACTCCATAGTTTTTTTATGGGGTTCAGGTCGGGTGAGTTTGCTGGCCATTCAAGCACACCAAAACCATGGTCAACTTTTGGTGCTTTTCGCAGTGTGGGCAGGAGTCAAATCCTGCTGGCAAATGAAATCAGCATCTTTAAAAAGATGGTCAGCAGAAGGAAGCATTAAGTGCTCTAAAATTTCATCGTAAACTGGTGCAGTGACTTTGAGCTTCGAAAAACAGTGGACCAACACCAGCAGATGACTTTGCACCCCAAATCATCACAGATGTGGAAACTTAACACTGGACTTAAAGCAGCTTGGGCTATGAGCTTCTCCACCCTTCCTCCAGACTCTAGGACCTTAATTTGGTTTCCAAATTACATACAAGATTGCTCTCATCTGACTTTGGACCACTGGGCAACAGTCCAGTTCTTCTCCTTAGCCCAGGTAAGACGCCTCTGACGTTGAATCACTGAAATAAATGAACTTTTCCACGACCTTCTAATTTATTGAGAAGTGCCTATAAACCTATTTAGACTGCAAATCATCTGTAACCACACAATCTGCTGTCCCCCAGATTAGGATGCGTTTCCCCTTGAGTCTGGTTCTGCTCAAGGCTTCTTCATAGCACCGCATTATGGAGTATTGTTGCTTGCCACTGACGCCATAGACTTGCTCATTGGGATACATTTTAGAATTTTACGTATTCTTCTTTATACTTTATCTTCTGTAAAGCTACTTTGGGACAATGTCCATTGTTAAAAGCGCTATAGAAATAAAATTGAATTGAATTATTTTATAAAAATGTGATATACACTATATGGCCAAAAGTTTGTGAACACCATACCAGCACATATGTGTGTCTTTCCCAAACTGTTGTCACAAAGTTGGAAGCACAAAGATGTTTATAATGTCTTTGTATGCTGTAGCATTATGTTATTCCTTCATTGGAACTATGAAACACAAACACTGTTCCAGCGTGACAATGCCCCTGTGTACAAAGCCCATGAGATCCATGAAGACATGGGGTGGCAGACCTACCAAGCTGTACGCATTTTGCATAGCAGGTATGCATTTTGACCTCAAAGTACGCTGGTACCATTTGTCGCTCTAAACTTTAAAAATACAATGGATTGGATTGGCAAATGCGTGAGGCCTATAATTGAAAAGGCGCTGCAAACTGTCAGCAAAACAATGCTTACATGAAAAATGCTAAGCAGGCGCAATGATTAGCTGCCTATAAAAGGCTGAAAGTATCATATTTCAACAACATTAAATGACCAAAATCCATATGAGATCACACTCGATAGTACTCGATGGTTTAAAGTGTGTTTTGAGTAAGAGCGTATTATAAGCGCCCAAGTTGTGTAGCTTGATGCTTATGCTAGCTGTAATGCGCCTGCTGAACAGGTCGAACGATCTTTATGGTCTATTTTTCTATGCTTATTTTATTTTTGTTTAAAGTCATTAGTGCTTTGGAGATTTTGGTTACGCATGCTTTTCCACAGCACTATAACCCAATTTCTATTTTGAGAAAGAGAAGTGCTCTCTCTGCCTATGAATATTTCGTCATCGGTTGCAAACTCGTCATATTTCTGTGATGTGTGCGACTTTGAAATATCCAGTGTTACATATAGTGTTACATTACAAAGCGTCAAGAATGCGGTCAAGAATGATCAAATTCTGTTGTTGTGAGAAAAATATTGAGTACCTACTTTCAAATACTGCAACCAGTTTCATTTCCCATCTTTTTGCCACTTTTTTACACGATTCATTCTTCAGTTGCTATATATATATATATATATATATATAATTTTTTTTTGTGCACAAACAAAAATGCAGTGCGCGAACCAATTCCTGTATTTATGTCTGGCTCTCCAGATGTTTGTCATTCTCTGTCTGTGCATCCAGCATGTTGCCGTGAAGCTATATAGCTGAAGTAGGAATCTGTGTGGAATCCGGCAAGTGTCCTAGTGAACAGCTGGTGTTGATGTTAGGGTAAACTATTCAATCAAATCAGCTTTTCTTATTCCCTGCATTATGGCCATGAGTTGACAGATAACAGATTTAGCAGCTTGTTTGTTAATTGGTTCTGCTGTATTATTGTAGAAATTCAGTTCACATTACCATTGAGAGGTTCAAGTTTTGAGGCCTAAAGTAATCCGGTATTACTTAAATTAGCCCTAAATGTGTGTTGCTATTTGACAGTGCTTAATATATTTAAACTGAAATAAACGTCTCACTAATATCATACAATGGAAAATCTGACTCTGGCCAGCAGGTTTATTTATAAATTGGAAGTTGTGAGTCAACACTAGTTAGTTAGGCAGACAATGATCAGGATATACAGTCACTATTTATGTATTGCTTGATTTGAATTTATTACAGGGTATAGATTTTTAATTTGTAATCTACTTTTTTATCTTATCATGAAATTCAGGACAAATTATTTGGCATGGCTAACTGTTAAAAATAGATGTCACCGGGTTTCTTAGTAAATCATTGTTTTCTAGCTAGTTAGTAGGTGTGTAAAACTAATCATATCAGATTGGCAAAACACTAAACATCACTTGAATTTCATGATGTTTTTTAATTCACAGATTCACAAATTCATAAAAACTGCACTTTTAGCCTGCGTGTTTCAACTTTACAGTATATTCTTTCTGTACACACTTACAATTTGGTCAGAATAAGTTGCAAAGTTTACGCATTAATAACAAAAACAGTTTAAGATTGTGGTTTTTAACGAACATGTTAATTTTTTGTTATATAGTATTAATAAATACCTATTACACTATTACTAGCCAGCAAATGCAGTCATTTTTTAAATTATTATTATTTTGTGATGCTTCACTTTAATGCAGAAGAAATGATTAATCTGATCTTAAATATGATCTTTTATATCAAAGGCAATTCTTCACTAGTATTACACAAAAACATTGTGTGAAAGTAAATTTTGTGTTTAATCCACAATAATCATTTGTGGTCATTTCTGAATAAACCTTTTTAACTGACTACTTAAACAAACTCCACCAGGGCATTTTATGCACAAAACCACAGACAGCAAAACCTTCACCCGCTTCATGTGAAATCTAACACATCATATATGTATGCGCTATATTTGCGTCACGGTAAAAAGCAATATTTGTGGTCATATGGTAGTTCGGAGGTTGTCACTTGTGCATGGTTGCAGGAAGAGGTTAGAACCAAAGCAAAAGCAGAAGGCATGAGGGTCCAGGAAGCAGCTTTAAGTTCAACCACAAAAAGTGATAATTGTGCATAGCTGCAGAAGCCTCACTCACTAAATGCATGACTTCTAGAATATCTTACATGCAGTCATACAGTTTTAAGGAAAGACTTCAGAAAAAGAATGCATCTATGATGAACCATTTTGCACTCTACTTTTATTCCTCTTTTGTTTGGTATGACCGTGTCTGCTCTGGTAGTGAAAATCCTTTGCAATCCACGCCAATGGACAATATCCGGTTGACCGCCAGAGGCTGGCGTTGAGAAACTGGAGAAAACTGGCGTGGACTTCGTGTGGACACTGTGCGTGTGTGTGTAATCCCCACCTCTTCTCTGCGCTGATCACACACACCCGCACTCACTTCACTCATTAGCACACACGGTGACTAAGACATGGTGACTAGCACAAAGGTTAAATACCCTTCAGTCTTTCCCCTCTGGGTGTGTCATTGTCAGTGTTTCACGTCACTATGTGTTGGTTGATGGAGAAAGTGTGTAGAGTTTTTGTGTTCGCTTAAATAAAAAGCCACGTCTGCTGCAACTGTGTCTCGGCATCGTTACTGCCGGAACTCCGCTATCCGATCATCACAGCTTATCACTTTCCTTTTGTGCTATGTAGCATGTAGGCATGAAAACGGAACATGTGTTATATATCGTGTTTAGTATATCTTAGCAGGATTTTTTTCGACCACAGTACAGCCATGTTCAGAATCTACTGAGTTCGTATCCCCGTAAATCCGAACCGCCACTGCTGCGTGTTTGAGCAAGGCCCAGCTTTTAACCCTCAGCTGCTCAGTTGTATGAAATAGATGTTTAAAATTTATTTAAGTCACTCTGGATTAGTGCGTCTTTTAAATGTTGTATATGTAACAGTAAACAGCGTTCAATCATTTAGAGGAATAACCTCCAAATAGTTTTGGATCAAGTTTGTAAATGAAAAGAGAAGTCCTCAGGTGGTGACTTTTTGGGGGCTTTAGTTCAAAGATTCCTGCAAGAGAGTAGAAAGTAGATTATGGAGTGGATAACGGCTACACCATCCCTGCAAAGGATTAGTATATCTCATTCAACGTTCTGCAGCCTTAATCGCCACTACTCCCTGGTTAGACTGCTTCCACCTAAACACAGAAAAGGATAAAACGGTCATACATATTTTATATTGGCTCAAACAGTTGACGATAAGACGGATGTGTGCACGTTTTTCGGTGGACAGTTTCAGTAAGAAATAGCAGAAAGACATGGCAACCCTGCGCATATCTCTTACACAGAGTGTTTTCATGGTGAGTCCTAATTGAAGAAAGCAGAACAGCATAATGCTTAAAGGCTCTTTTTAAAGCATCCCTTTAAAACACAGCCCCAAAGGCAAAGAGTATAGTGTCGAAGCATGTTACCCTAGTTTTTATGTTCCACATACTGTAAATGACTTGCTGTTAAATAAGTCAGAAAGAGAGAGACAGCTGCAGAAAGAAAGTTCAGGCCAGCTGTCTCACGCTCATCCTCGTAACCACGGGTGTAATATCCCTGCACTTCATAGCTGAATGTGACACAAACAAACGTAGAAATGTTTGAAAACATTTAGAAAAGTGAGAATCAGTATATTGCATATGTATATACACACACATGCTTTTGAAGCGATGCACCGATAGCAGTTTTTAAGGATACTCGCCAATACCAATGCCCCTACCTTTGTTTTTTTTTTGGTTATCTGGCAATTTTCCAAGCACAAAGCATTGAGTGTAATGCATATATGACAGCACTAACCTCCAAAGAGAATAATAACCGAGGGTCTAATAAAAAAGGAAAAATGATTATGAAAATATTTCCAAACGGCTGAGGCTGACACACTGCTGAGCCTGTTTCTGTCATGTGTGACAGTGTCGGTTATGTTTGCCAAATAAACGATTAAGGCTACAAGTACATGAGCTTGGTATGGTTCCAATACCGATACCAGTTGCATCCCTAGTAGAAGTGAAATATACTGCTAGAGCAGAACCAGACATTATACTTTTTTCTCACACGTTGCACATTTTGTCACTCTTTTTGCAAGAACGGGTTTTTGTCAGGATACGTGTTATCCATCACCTGGGTCGCATGAGTCACAGTGTGACTGTTGTTGTTATTACGTTATAAACGGTGCAGTGTACGACAGGTGCTTCTCGCTCCAGCCTCCGGATCTCAATAGAGCCTTTGTTGTCAAAAAGTCTTATAGAAAATGACACCAGCTCCATTTAAGGCGGCTCCTACTGTTAGGGTTTATCAGTGTAAGGCTGAAGTAATAGGAAGGAAAGCAGCAGTGTGTGGAGAGTGAGGATAGGAAGAGCCATGCAGAGTCATTGGTCACACAAATGTAATACGTCAGAGGCTCATGTGTACATGAATACAGCATTTTAAAGGAAGTGGCCAAGGAGAGGGGAATTCACAGCATTCTGAGAAAGACAAGACACAAGGCAGAGTGGGTAGATCGTCCCCATTGCTCATCGTCATTGAGAACTCAAATAATTCCGAATAGCTCATCGCCTAGTAACTTTGAATCACAGTAATCATCTATCATGCCATGTTCTAACCATATCTTGTTGCTACATTAGCAATAAAACACAAGATATACTGTATATATAGCAGTGTGTAGACCAGCCACTGATCGTGAAGCAGGAAGTATAGAAAGCATGAGTCTGTGTAACTGTTGCTGCTGAGGAATTTCTGAACATATGGGAGCCGGTTTAAAGGGGCACGTGCATGTCCATGTGTTTGTGCATATTTTAAGTAACATATGTTTGTGCTGAATATAGGAGTTGCAGGTGGTGGTGTGTATTTCTACTCCAGGATTAACAGCAGATCAATACTCTACATGAGATTAGGACTTGATTGATATATAATGCAGGTTTGGGGGTTTCTGAGGTATAAATGAACTATTTGGAGAAGTACAGTGCAGGGATGGCTTCCTTTTATTTATCTAGCGGAAGCTGTAACAGGAAGCAAAGCCAGACTCGTGAAGTGGCTTTTTTTTTTTTAACTAGTTACACCTGCAGATAAAAGGATTATGGTGGAATAACAATCATTACTAATGATCTAATTATGTTTCTCTTTTTTTTTTTTTTTTTCTTGGACAGGCAGACATTTAGAAGAACTTAATAGCTAACAGAGAAAAACAGAAACTAAAAAATAAACGATGATTTATAGACAAAGCATTACAGACATTTCAGAATGAAAAGCATTTTCACACAGACCTGGTTTTACATGCTGTTGTCCCTGAAAGGACACTGGATTACGTGGATATGACTTCAGATGTTGTAAGGCTCTGTTTCTGGCCATAAACCATCTAGAGAATAACGTCACTTAACATTCCTTGCAGTGCCAAGCTATGGCCGGGCCTATTATCATCATCAAACAAAGGCCTTGGTTGTTCTGATCATCACTATGGAAAGGCACTAGCATCCCCATTAGAGCCCTTGTGTCTGTGTGCTATCTCTGTGCAGAGATTTTGTATTGTGAATGTAAATGATGTCACGTTTTCTTTCCAGACCATCCTCGCCAAAGCGCTCTATGACAACACGGCTGAAAGCCCAGATGAGCTGGCCTTCCACAAGGGTGATGTTGTTGTGGTGATAAACCAAACTGTTGAGGGCAGTGTGGGCTGGTGGAAATGCTCTCTGCATGGCAGAGAAGGCCTTGCTCCAGCCAATCGACTGCAAATCCTCTCACCTTTTGAGAGCGTTTATCAAATTCCACGGCCAGCAGAAGAAAACCCGACTTATGAGACCATGGAGCAGGGCAACAAGTTGTCATCCTCACACACAGTTCACAGCTCTTTTGTTTTCCAATGGAAATCTGAATCTTTGGGCAGAAACGGCTCTCTAAAAAAGGTACACATGATATTTTTCTTGTCCATGTTTGTGTGGTGGAGATAGAGATATGTTCAGCTCGATGCACAGCAAAGGTTAGGGTTAAGTTGGAGATTCATTAGTACAGTTTAAATAGCAAAACATCCAGATTACATTACAGTTACATTAGCATGATGTTGATCATTCAAACCCTTAATTGGAATTTGGTAATGAGGTCAGTATATTCCTCTCATGCCTAAGTTTTAACACATTTCACTCCAGAAAGCGTTGGTAGCGAAACGACTGCAGGTTAATAGGGAATAATGCTATGACCCCTGCTGGCTAAAGCACTAGCAGATGCTCTGGCTTGGCCTCTGCCTAAGCATTTTTAATGAGTCCATAAAACAACCTACAGGACAGACTTCAGACACCACTAACTACAACCAGCAGAAAGAAACAGAAGGATAGAGAAGTGTCAGTTGCGGGTGCGGCTGGTAATCCCACATGTTGCTGATTTCCCCTCCTGCCTCAGGGATTTTATTTTTTTTTTACCTTTACAGTAGTTCTCTTCCAGTTAGTGTGCTTTATGATTTTAATTAGAGAACTTGGTTGACTGGGCAGACATACTGAACTTGGTGTGCCCAAAGAGAGGTTTTAATGTGGAACGAAAACAAATACATTATACAAAGGTGACATAAACCTTTGGTTTTGTGTTTAAAGATGGTATATGACGACTTCAGTCCCAGTGGAGATTTGTATGCTGTGCCTACTCTTGGGAGAAAAGGCTCGTTGTTCACAGTAAGACTTTTTTTAACGGAATAATAAAGTTCATATGTATGAATGTTAATATTGTGAAAAAATATTGCTATACTAACACTTTTAAACATTATTACTTCATTTCCCAAATGCCAATGATTGACTTATAATAACAAAAGCGACAATTTGTGAAACAATTAAAAAAATGTTTTACCTTTCCCTAAACACAGCCACCGTCATCACGGCCTGTTCTACAGAAATCATTAACGTTCATTCAGAAGAGAAATGAAATCATGGATTACAGCAAATTCACACCATCTGAGGTAAATATATGTGCAGAATAGTCAGTAGTAACCCCTTGTTAAGTATCTTCAATAAAATTGACGTTTACGACAAAGGTAGTAGTTTACCGCACATCACATTTATGTATATGCACGGTGTTGCCATTGTAAGAAAGGTAAAACTTTGTTTTACAGATTTACGTCATGCCACCCACACCATCCCAAGATCCCAATTATGATATTCCTGTTCCTTCTAAAAGTGAGCCGAACCAAAAGTTCATTTCCAGCTACAATACTTTACCTAATCCACATAAGTGTGAGCAGATATATGATGTGCCTGTAGCACCAGAAATGGCTATTAGTGCACGTGGTTTTTATGGCACTGCGCCATTCAAAGGTACGCATTCTGAAAAAGATCTCTATGATACTCCACCATCATGTGGTCGTACTGCAGCAGTCGCTGGTGGCTGCCTCTATGATATCCCAAAATGTAGTGAAAAAGCACAACTGAGGACAGAATTCATCCCAAAAGAAAAAGAATGCATCTATGATGTACCACCTAGCGGCAAGAAAAAGGAATCCAATCTAAGTAAGCGAACACTCCCAAATCAGAAAAGTGCCAATCCGAGTGATTCTGAAAATGCTTTAAAACCTCTGGAATACCGGTGCAAAACTGGACCAAGGATTAACTATCCTTGTGGACATTCATCATGGGGCAGACAAATTATGTTGGCCAGAGAACTGCAGGTGAGGGGGGCAATAACTGTTGAAAATGATATCAAAAATGACAGCGGGGTATTTGTTTCTGAAAACCAACGGAACTCCACAGTGTCCACCTCCTCTGACTCCAGCTCTTCCAGAAGCTCTTGTGACTCTAGGATGTTTGGCTCCCCTTCACCAGAGCCGCTACGCGAGATCACATTGTCTCCGGAGGAAGCGGCGCAAAGGCTTTTGCAACTCCAGAAAGCAGTTTGTCAGGCTGTGCACAAACTCATGGACTTTGTAAGTAGCCGCTGGAGAAGTCGCAATCATCTGGGCCAGCACCTGCAAGAGATTCGTGCAGCCTCAGAGGATGTGTCCAACTCAGTTACCTCCTTCCTTAACTTCGCTTTGGATGTCAGAGGTAATGCGCAGCGGCTCACTGACTCTAACCTGCAGACCAGGCTTCAGAAGCAGCTTTTAATTGTGGAGGACTCAGGACTAATTGTTCAGTCATCGGTGGATGCTCTGGCTGGCTTAGGCTGGTCTCTGGATGTCCTAGCTCAGGATTCTGTTCAGCCCCAGACTCCAGATCAGCTGGAGCGGTTTGTCATGGTTGCCCGCACTTTGCCCGAGGACATGAAGCGGTTGGTGTCCATCATCAATGCGAACGGCAAGCTTTTGTTCAAAAACTCAGCTAAAGAGGTACCAAAAAACACAAGTCCAACTCATATGAGAAACAGCATGGACAAGAATGAACCACCATCAGATAAAGAGGGGGATGATGATTATGTACAACTTCAGGTAGACTGGTTTTGTATTGCATCAAAATACTTTTGGTGTCTGTCTGTTTAGGGGAAAAAAAAACTCAAGATCCATATGCTTATGTATTAATATTTTTTCAGACCAAGACAGAATTTGAAAAGCTGCAACAAAGAGAAGAAAAAAGCAACACAAAATTGGACCCCAATGCAGACAACGAGAGAAAACAGGTAACGATTTGAATCATTTCTACAAGCTTATTCTGTGCCCTGATTATAGACCGACAGAAAGCCAGCGGGATCATGCAACATTGCAAAGTTGCTGTAGCTTCTGAAGTTGTAGGTCAACCCCTTTTTTTTTTTTTTTATCACAACTGCTCATTTCCTCCTTAACTACAACTGCATCCATCCTGTCTGGTTGCTTACACACACACCAGCACATGTTGGATGCTGGAATTAAATCGCTTTTTTTGTTAAGTGTGAAAAAGTTTTGTAGTGAAATGTTTTCTTTATGCTTGTCATTTTCAGGATTCCAAACCAGAGCCAACATGCTCTGATGGCACGAGCCGACAGCCCTGCAAGCCTGTTATGTCTGACTACTGCCGTCTGTATTTTGGGGCCATCAAGAAGGCCATTGCTGTGTTTGTTACTAGCCTGGAGGAGCAACAGCCCCCTGAGAAGTTTATATCCCACAGTAAGCTGGTGATCATGGTGGGTCAAAGGCTAATAGACACCCTTTTTTGTCAGGCCCAGAGCAGAGAGGACAGTCAGGAAGTCCTGCACAAAAGCAACCACTTGTGTGCCCTCCTCAAGCATCTGGCAGTGGCCACCAAAAAGGCAGCGCTGCACTTTCCTGACCAAGTAGCAATCAAGGAAGCAAAGGATTATGCCAAAGAGCTGGCTCAGAAGGCGCAACAATTCCGCACGTCTCTGGAAAAATAAAGGCTTTGTGAAAGGACCGCAGTATGGTGCAAAGTTTCAAACGTTCTGCAGTTGCTTGTTTTTTCTTTTGTATCCTTTATGTTAGAATAAACACCAAAAAAACACTGTTAGACAACATAAAGAAATGCATTCGGTGCAACTAACCCATTCAGGTACAGTATGTCTAAAGTATATTTATTAAAGGAACACTGGAAAAGTTATACAGTACCAGATTCTATGGGACATTGTTAGACTACCGCTAGTCTTCATCTATTAATACAGCATCTGTCACAAGCAGCACACCAATGTGCCTTTGCCTACATAAACATGTTAACTGCATCAGCTAGCATGACTACAGATTGTAGGGTTTATTATTTTCACTTCAGCAAAATGCACTTTTTTTTGATGCCCGAGTTTCAGTGAGAATAATTTGCAGTGTCTTTTGAATTATTGCCGTCCTTTGTATAAGAAAAACATTGTACAAAATAGTTCTTCTTTTTCACTTAAACAATTAGAGGAACTATTTCACTTTATTCTAACAAAGCACTCTTACAAGAAGTGTTTTTAAATAATGGTATTTCTCTCACACATAGCAATACAGTATGCGGCAAAATGTTTGATAGCTCCATGAATATTTTAAATAAGTGCAAATGATTTTAGTCTTAAAATAACCGTTTTTTTTTTTTTTTTAGATTCTCTATGTGTAAATGCATTATCTGTAGCCGTGCCCTGTTTCCTGGGGATTAAATATGAGGCTGCATACTTGAAAAAGTTTTTTTCTGCTTTTTATCCTGGGAACAAATTTCAAGAACAAAACAAATAGAAGAGAGGACACATCGAACCTTCCAGCTAATGTCACAAACCTTTTTTTCTAAAACTTTTCTACACATTACAGTAACATATTTATATTCATCACTCCATGGCAGGTATTATTAAATATTAATATTATTATAATTTCAATATCAATATTTTCAAGAATGCTGATCATTTAGTTTTGTTAAAAACAAAAACTACTTAATGTTTCATTTGAAAAATATGGAAAGCCTTTTTTATAAATTAAACTACACGGTTTATTTTTGAGCACAAAAGTTTTGTCTTGCTTATTATTTTCTTGCATATTTTCATACTGATGTTTGCTAATTTTCTTTTAACAGTACAAAAATTCTGAACGCTACTGTATATGCATTGTGGAAGTCCGATATATATTATACATAAGTATTTTTGTACATTTTATGACATTTCACTCTTTATTAGCACTGTACGTAAGTTTCTTTACATTTTATTTGATACATTTAGCATTTACATCTCTTACATCGGCTCACATCTAATCAAAAAAAGTATAAATACTGTGATTTACCAACTGCAATAGATTATTGTCAAACTTCTGGCTTTTAAATAATGTTTTGCTTCACTAAATATAACTTCTTCTGTTAAATATATGCAGAGTGAAATGAGTAAGAAATACAACAAGAACAAACGATCCCCAGTGGATTTTCTTTCATTATCACATAAATATCAACATGAATTAATTTTGCATAATTTATTCTTTTAAAAAAATTTTTTTATTCATTATAAAAAATGATTTGTTTTATTTGCTGTACAAATATGAAAAAGTTTAATGATACATGTTATAAGACATGTTATGTTATAAGCTTCCTTTCTTAATTACTCATCAATATTCTCTTCGTGCCTTAATTAAATGGATACGAGTAGCATAGCTGATTTTGTAACAGTGGTGAAAGCAAAACATTTTTAGTTCCTTTAAGTTACTATGCCCACAAGGGTCAAAATCAACAACGTTTTAATAAACTAGAAAGTTCTTTTAAACGCCTTTATGTTGATAATATCTAAAATATTATTATACACAGTTAAATTCCGTGTTCAGAAACCTGAGCCTACTTAGACCCCAATTCAGGGTTATTAATTTTACTGTCTGATGAACAATTTCCATAATTTATTCATTCTAGCATTGGTACTCTAAGTATTCTGTTTGATGGCAAAAAAAATTTCATTTACAGCTTATTAAAATTTTATCCAAACTGGTAAGTAGACCTTAGTCTAAAGAAGTATTAAAATAGTACACTTGCTAGTACATTGGTGAGATGTGGCGGCTCAACGGTTAAGGCTCTGGGTCAGATGGTACCATCATTGGACCCTTGATCAAGGCCCTTATCCCCACTTTCTCCAGGGGTGCTGCACGCACTGGATTTGGGTGAAAATACCTCATTTCCACCTGAGGATTAATAAAGTAAAATAAAAACAAATTAATAAGGTATATGTGTTACATAAAGTAAACTTGGGATTTGTACCATATTTGCACTTAGCACTTAATACATTTTAAACATACAGCAGTTACTCCTCTGTTCCTAAAACATAGAAAACACGGCTGGACTTTCAGTAATCACTTTAATCAGTTTATTAGGTCACACGGTGATTACTGAATGTCCAGCCATGTTTTAGGAACAGATGAGTAACTGCTTTGTATATAAGCAAGTACAGACTTTGGTCCTGTTTACTTATAAACTGTTATACATGACCTGGAAGTGTTGCTTCTAGTAAAGAGTGATTTTCAAACACACCTTTGGCGCCATCTGTCGTTGGCAAGAGGTAGGTTTGTTTTTCGAACGGTCTACGTTTATTAGGTGTGTCCAATTGTAAATGTAATGTCGCAGCTAACACATAATTACGGATATACCAATACAAAACCTTTCTGCATTTATTTTTCAAATAATTTAGATAACAGTGTGCGGCAGAGTAGTTAGCCACTATGGTCATGGGTTTGATTTCCGCCCGGGGTCTTTCTGTTTGGAGTTTGCATGTTCTCCCCGTGATTACGCCGGTTTCCTCCCGCCTCCAAGCACATGTGATTGGGCATAGGTGAATTGGCTAATCTAAATTGTCCATAGGAGTGAATGTGAGTGTGAATGGTTGTCTGTCTCTAAGTGTTAGCTCTGTGTTTAACTGCTGATTGTACAGTGTGTACCCCGCCTCACGCCCTAAATTAGCTGGGATAGACTCCAGCGCCCCCACGACCCTTAACAGGATAAACGCTAGACAACGAATGAATGAATAATGTTTGTGGTTCAAGGAAGGGCCATATACCGGGGTCAGGAAGAGATTCACTACCGCGTTTCCAGGTCGCTTTTCCCAATTTTACGCATAGCACTCTATATTAGGCGCGGACGAATGTATTATTTTAAACTATGTAAAGTGTACTGATAGAGAAACTACGGCGCCGTTTGAGATTGAGCCCTCATGACGAAATGGGTCAGACTCCGCCCCTCGTGGCGCGTCATCGCGCTCCGTCTGTCGGCTCAGTTCACTGCGCTCTAGACTACAGACATGGCTCCATAGGACTGCACATGGCGGCCAGCGGCCATGAATCAAACTACCCCCACAACTCACCAAAAATAATAACAAATGCCTTTCTAACAAACCTGATTTGACTCATTTCGGACTCATCAATTCCATCCTTGGCAAATTGTTTTCAGTGTAGGAGAGAAAGTGAGGCAGAGGCTGCTGTGAACTCCTCGCTATTTCAACTTGCATTTTACTTCCCTAGTTTTTAATTTCCCCCATCAACAGAGAGCAGTCATGGGCGTGCAAGGCTTTCAGGAGTACATCGAGAAGCACTGCCCGAGCGCCGTAGTGCCAGTGGAGCTGCAGAAGCTGGCGAGAGGGAGTCTGGTGGGAGGCGGCAGGCAGAGGCCGCCGCAGGGCCCACTGCGCTTGCTAGTGGACGCGGAGAACTGCGTGCACCGGCTCTACGGCGGCTTCTACACCGACTGGGTCGGTGGCGGCCAATGGAACCACATGCTCGGCTACCTGGCTGCACTGGCCAAGGCCTGCTTCAGCGGAAACATCCAGCTGCAGGTGTGCTTCAACGGCGCGCTGGAGAAGGGCCGTCTGCACGAGTGGGTGAAGCGGCAAGTGAACGAGCGGCAGACGGCGCAGCAGATTGTCAGCCACGTCCAGAACAAGGGCACCCCGCCACCCAAAGTCTGGTTCCTACCGCCCGTTTGTATGGTGCACTGCATCCGCCTGGCCCTCCTCAGGTTCCGGATTGAAGTAAGTAAGCTACCGTTAGCGTCACTTAACCGAAGTACAACTGGCTTATTTACATGGGACTTAACCAGTTTTCTCTTGGAGTAGTATTTCGGGGCAACTCGCACGAATTTACCTTCTGCGCGTGAGAAATGTCACCTAATGCAACGTTAGATTAATCCAGTTTTCCTCGGTTATCCTTTATCCCGTTAGTCTAACTTCAGTTACTCAGTTTAGCAAAATAGCAATAGTTGTGTGTTGATGGCTAGAAACTACTACTTACTAGCTAGCAGCCACTTGTTAACGGTGTTTCAAAACATTGCCTTGTAACAAATAACATGTCAACCGGTTAATGAATTTTTTTCCTTATAAGAAAATAAAATTCTAGGAAGGCACAGTCAGTTACAGACCTAACAAATAATTTTTCTTCTGGACTAAACCGCTTCTTCTATAATTGCTGATGTTGGACAGATTTGCTAGTAGCAACTCCTCTGAGTATTTTAGCTGTTTTCTCAATAGGCTGATATTCAACCTTACCATTGAACTTTCAAACGTATTATCGTAATTGTGTTAATGCTGAATTATTATTAGGTCAGTGCAGTTTAAAAGTAGTTCACGGTTAAGTCATTGCAGCTGTCAAGTCCAAGCTGTCAGTTAGCTGAAACCGTTAACATGGCTAGTTAGCCTGGCCTCAGAACATGCTAGCAATCAGGACCTTTGGGGGAAAAACCTATAGTCGGCTAAAGTTACATGTATAAATACTGTATAGATTTAGATTGGCCGATGGTTTAACGTTACTTACAAAAAAATAAGTACAAGAACAAGGCCTTTCCTTGTTCTAGTTTAAAAAAAAAACAAGTCTAGAGATTTTTTTTGTTTTACCATTCATGTAATTTGCATTTAATACCTTAAAATATTAACTTTTTGGTAAAGCAAGTTTACAACTGTAGTAGCATTTTCTTTCGTGTACTTTTAGACTAGGATTAGTTTCTCTATCGAGAGACCAAATTAATCAGACTGTGGGATATCATTTTAACAGTAGGCTGTCTGAGAGACTCCGCCTCTGTTGTGCTCTGATTGGTTGCTCACTTGAGTTTAACAAAGAACAAGAAACTTGTAGGAAACGCTGCCATCTGATTGGCCAGACAGATTTACATCACTTGAGCAGAGTCTTTAACTCCACACAGCAAACAGGCCCTAATCAAGCTGCTGAGCCTTTTCATGAGATGGTTGAGGACACTTAGAACCTGAATCCCTGCCGGTATTTAATCAGTGATCTGGTTTAAGAATATACGTGGACTACTCATCCTCTTTCAAAGGCATACTGGAATCTTGTGTTATTGGTTTTATAGTAGTGATCAATAATGATCTGTGGTTGTTTGTTAAAGGAAGCATCCCTCAAGAAACATTAAAACCATTAACCAGTAATTAGGCTTGTGTAATATTGGTTTTGGCAGTGTAGTTATGACTCCTGCCTCACAGCAAGAAGGTCATAAGTTAGATTCTTGCCCAGGGTCTTTCTGTGTGGAGTTTGCATGTGCTCCCCGTGTCTGCATTGGCTTTCCCTGGGTACCCCGGTTTCCTCCCGCCTCCAAACACATGCGATTGGGCATAGGTGAATGAGCTACGCTAAATTGTCCATAGGAGTGAATGGTTGTCTGTCTTTAAGTGTTAGCCCTGCGATTAACTGCTGATTGTTCAGGTTCTATCCCTCCTCACGCCCTAAGTTAGCTGGGATAGACTCTAACGCCCCTATGGTAGACAATTAATGATTGAATGAATAATATGGATTTTTCTCTTTTTTTGATTTATTCTAAGTGTTGATATATTGAATTGTCAAACGTTAAACATTCATTAAACAAAGCTTCCCCTTTTGCCTAAAAGCAATTTTTTGAAAATCGTTTCCTAATAAATATAATTAACTAATATTCGTGGTAATGTTGTATAATGGTTGTTTTAACCTGACAATTAATTCACGTTAATGAATATCATTTACCATTGGATAAAAATGAAGCGTTCATGAGATTAGATGGTGGTATGAGTTTGTACTAAGCATTCAAAATAACTCTGATCATTTCTTATTCATATGCTCATATGCAGTTGTTTTTATTAAGACTGCTCTTTGCTGTATTTACGAGTGGTAACTTATGCTGGTGTTCTCGCTGATTGGACAGACCAATCAGCGGCCGCGCTCTAAGACGCGCTGGATGACGTAGACTGGGACATGCTCTGGCAGAGCTCCGAAGGTGACGTCATCTTATTTACGGAAGTGGCTACAAGCTTCATAGAGAAACTAGCTGACGATACTGTCCAAAAAGTCATGATCAAATCAT
>JAOUQX010000001.1:12677280-12688077 GCA_028566295.1 Liobagrus marginatus
AACGGCGCCCCTGGAGCAAGTGAGGTTAAGGGTCTTGCTCAAGGACCCAATGAGGGTAGCTTGCCTGGTGCGAGGCTTGTATATGTGACCTTAAATATTCCACCGACCCTCTGATCACTGACCCAGAGCCTTATACCGCTGAGAAACCATCAACGCCAATATATTTATGTTCAATTACCCGCGATTGTCCGGCATATGCTAGTCGACATTGATTATCCATCTTCACACGTGTAGTAATTAGCCACAGCATCCATGAGTCGCATTGGCGTGACCTCAACTTCCCTTTTTGATCGATTGGCTAGATCAGGGGTCTCCAACCTTCTAGAAACTGAGAGCTACTTCTTAGGTAGCGATTAATGCGAAGAGCTACCGGTTTTTTTATTCCCTTCTGAAATAACACATGTACTCAATTTACCTTTGTTATTATTTATAATTAATATTATTCATATATGTGAAGACACTGATCATGTTAATGATTTGTCACAATAATTATCAGCAATGATCGAACAAGGTAGGAAACAGATAAATAGTAATACGCGACACTTTATTTCTATACATCTTTATAAGTAATTATATTTTCATATTGACATTACTGTAAGCCTGATTTAAAAAGAATAGCAACGCAAAATATAGATGCAGTTCACCGGTAAGTGGTAATATGGTGGGTTTGTTTTAAAACAGGCCCGTGGGCGACTCATGTGGTCCTTGCGGGCTACTTGGTGCTCGCGGGCACCATGTTGGTGACCCCTGACCTAGAGGATGACTTGTTGATCTAGAACTAGTGGATCAATGGTTAATCTAAGGCCTGCCCTAATGTACATGAATCTCTAACAGCAACATTTGGAAAAGAAAGCGCAGAGAAGGGACACGAGAGAAGGAGAAAAGAGCACAAGCCAACAAAAAAGAAAAGATTAGCAAAATATTTGTGTGCGATTCAGAGCATTTTGAGTTTGAATTGTTTCAGTTTTGGGCGATATAATAATTTTAAACTTGTTTAAATGTTTCATTAATTTTTATTTCCGTGACTGCGTTGTTTGTTATTCTGGTTGTCATTTCATTGATTTCTCAGTTTTGTCTGTTATATTTTCACCTATTTTAAAAATCATTTTTTGATCTGCTACCACAGTTCTTTAATCCCATAGTCCTCCCTCTTGTGCTTCTGCGTTCCTTGCTGATCAGTGCTTCGATGCTGCTTATTTGGGGCACTCGCTTTTTACTTTGTTTGTCTTGTTACATTTTTTCAGCCTTACAATGAATTTTTTTGTCGCCAGATTGAGAACCTAGATGCACGTGGTGTACAGCTGGCGGCGCTCTTCATGTGTGGTGTAGACATGGTGCTGCTGGCAAATGATGTATGTGGTCAGCCAATACCCTGGGAGCACTGCTGCCCATGGATGTACTTTGATGGCAAGCTGCTGCAGAGCAAGCTAATTGGGGCTACACGAGAAAAGATCCCACTCATTGACCTCTGTGATGGTCAGGTAATCATAAGCATCTTCTTCCACTGACGCTGTGGCAGAGTTATGAAACTATTCTACAAAGGAATGACTGAAAGGCCTTTAGCATTGTTACTCGCGTTTACTTCATTTCAATTATTTTGAAAGGGCCAATACCATGTTTTTTATTTTTCATCATTTGATTTTGGGAGTCATCAACAACAGGTTTACGTGCATGCAATGTCAAACACTTTCATTATCTTATAATATGCAATTAAATTTCTTTTTCAACAACTCTCAAATGATTGGTTTGAAGATTTATCTTTACAACCCCCTCATTTGCATGAAACTACTCTGTTCTGATTGGTCCGATGATCCAGGTTGTGATTAATCTGCGTACGGCGCGTCCGTTGCTGCCAGATTGGGCGTTATCGTACTGCTGCAGTGTGTGCAACGTTCTATATAATGCTGCATATTTTGCACGATTGATACAACATCAAAGCAAAAAATTATGAATTATACTTGCATGTTTTGATTCGGAGGAGCAAGCCTACACAAACAAACGCCAAAGAAGAGCCACGTTTCAAGGATAAATGTTACGCGTAATCTGGCAACACTGTTGAATGCAGTTCAAGTTTTCGAGGGAGTGAAAATGTAAGAGTTCATGATGTATGAAATTTGAAACGACTCGTTTTGGTGTTTGAGTCGACTCTTTCTTTAGAGAATCAAGAACTTTATTTATGGTGCACTTTTAGCTTTACTGTAACTGTTAACTGACCTATTTTCATTCACATACAGTTATATTACACACCGCATGAAATGTAATTTAAAAAACAAAACAAATTATGGGCAGTTTAAATACTGTTCTCATTCTGAAGTAAAAATGATGTATTATCGTTAATATTCTTGAAATAATGTTACTTGCTCTGCGGTTCTGGTTGACAACATATTAACTCGTTATTTACATTATAATTCGTCACTTGATTAAAGGCAGCAGCCCTGACCTGCATACAAAAGTCGCACAGGCATGTTATGTTTTGTGAACTTCCCACATAAATGTCCTAAATACACACCTCAGTCTTGACAGGGAAAGGTGTTAAAAAGCATGAACAGCTATGCCTACATAATAAAATCCCCACTCGTTGTAGCATATCCACTAACTCCCAAATCGTTTGTTGGATAAATTCTAACATTGTGCTATAAGCATTTGTTTTTTTATATCTTCTCTGTAGACTGAACTGGTTGCCAAACTGGAGAAGATGCGCCAGAGTATAATGGAGGGTCTTAACTTCTCTCGGCTTCCTCCCCCCCTTCCGTTCCCACCTCCGCACGCCATGTCCTTTTACCCTCCCAACAGCGCCTTTTTCCCACCCCCTCCTCTCCCGCCTCCACCAGGGCGAGGCAGGGCCATCCCAGGTCAGTGCATGCTTAATCTGGTCCCTACGTTCCCATCCTAAATGATTGGTCTCCTGGTGACTCAAGCCCAGATTTGGGCTTTTTTTGATTTGGGTTAAGAAAACCACACACAAATATTGCAGATATTATACTGTAAAAACATTTTACCCAAGTTTTTATATCTAAAAAAAAGTTTTACTTGATCTGATATTAGATAGATGTAATATTGAGGCCAATGAGCTTTGAAGATAGTTTTTGAGCGGTCTTAATTTGCTTTTTTTTTTTTTTTTTGCTTGCTTGCTTGCTTGGGTTTGTTTGGAAAATTTTTAATAAGCAGTGCTTTTAATTTTTTTATTGTGTATTTTGGAACAGGACTGCAGGCTATCCCATCACAAGGGGGAAAACTTGAGATCGCCGGCACAGTGGTGGGTCAGTGGGCAGGCTCTCGCCGTGGTAGGGGCCGAGGCTCCTTTCCTATTCAGGTCGTGTCAGTTGGAGGACCAAGCAGAGGGTAAGTGGCAGGGACGCGTTTGAGTTCATTTTATATAAATACACATGCAGGTGCATCTCGATAAATTAGAAAGTTGAGTTAAAGCTTGAGGGAAAGTTCATTTATTTCAGTAATTCAATTCAAATTGTGGAACTCATGTATTAAATAAATTCAGTGCACACAGACTGAAGTACTTTAAGTCTTTGGTTCTTTTAATTGTGATGAATTTAGCCCCATTTAACAAAAACCCACCAATTCACTCTCAACTAATTAGAATACTTCATAAGACCAATAAAAAAACATTTTCACTGTATGTTGTACTATGTATGTATGATGTACATGTGACCAATAAACTTTGAACTTGAATTGTTGGCCTTCTGGAACATATGTTCAAATAAAAAATTTAGATCATATTCATCACATGCAGTGAAATGTTTTCATTCTGCATACCCCAGCTTATGAATTTGAAGGCTGGGGTCAGAGCGCAGGATCAGCCAGAACGTGCGCACCCCTGGAGCAACTAAGGTTAAGGGCCTTGCTCAAGGACCCAATGATGGTAGCTTGCCTCATGTGATGCTTGAACCCCCAACCCTCTGATCACTGACCCAGAGCCTTACCAGTGAGCCACCACATCCTCTTGTTCATTTACTGTATATGTACTCAATACTTGGTAGGGGCTCCTTTTGCTTTAATTACTGCCTCAATTCAGCGTGGCATGGAGACGATCAGTCTGTGGCACTGCTGAGGTGGTATGGAAGTCCAGGTTTCTTTTACAGTGGCCTTCAACTCATCTGAAGTATAAAATCAGTATTTTCTGGTCTCTCGTTTCTCATTTTCCTCTTGACAATACTATATAGATTCTTTATGGGGTTCAGGTCTGGTGAGTTGGCTGGCCAGTCAAGCACACCAAAACCATGTTCATTTAACTAACTTTTGGTGCTTTTGGCAGTGTGGGCAGGTACCAAATCCTGCTGTAAAATGAAATCAGCATCTTTAAAAACCTGGTCAGCAGAAGGAAGCATGAAGTGCTCTAAAATTTCTTGGTAAACTGGGGCAGTGACTTTGGTTTTTAAAAACCACAGTGGACCAACATCAACAGTTGACTTTGCACCCCACATCATCACAGACTGTGGAAACATAACACTGGACGTCAAGCAACTTGGGCTATGAGCTTCTCCACCCTTCCTCCAGACTCTAGGACAGGGTTGGGCAACTACGGTACTCGAAGGCCACTGTCCTGCAGAGTTCAGCTCCAACCCTAATCAAACGCTAGATAGCTCGACTCCTATAACACTTCCATACCACCTATAAGCCTGTAACACTAGAACGCCTTTAGATTTTAACCTTTAGCTTTCTAGTGATCTTGAAGACATTACCTAACTAGTTTAAGTGGGTTTAATTAGTGTATGAGCTAAACTCTCCAGGACAGTGGCCCTCGAGGCCTGGAGTTGCCCAGGTCTGCTTTAGAACCTTGGTTTCCAAATGAAATACAAAACTTGCTCTCATCTGAAAAGACGTCTTAGGACCGCTGGGCAACAGTCCAGTTCTTCTTATCCTTAGCCCAGGTAAGACCCCTCTGGCATTGTCTGTGGTTCAGAATTGGCTTAACAAGAGGAACACGACAACTCTTAAGGCTGCGCTTCTCTCGGTTGGTTGTGCATCTTATTCTTCCGCCCTTTTCCCTTCCGCTTAACTTTGTGATAGCATGCTTGGATACAGCACTCTGTGAACAGCAGCTCATTTGGCAATGAATGTTTGTGGCTTACCCACAAGGCCCAATGACCCACAATCATTGAAGCGTATTAATGGTTGTCTTCTGGACAACAATCAGATCAGCAGTCTTCCCCGTGGTTGTGTAGCCTAGTGATCCAAATGTAGAGACCATTACTGAAATAAATGAACGTTTCCATGGCATTGTACTTTATTGAGATGCACCTGTATGTAAGAGCTGTCCATGAATGGAAATAATTCCTGCAAATCAGTGTACATGGAGATGTGTAGCATGCATGTATTTCTAGCAGTAATATGACCAAGGCTTGTTAGCATTGATGGACTGTTCACAGAATTTGGGGATTTTTCTTGAATTTATTTGTAAAGTACTGAAGAATAAATATATATGTATCACTTATATTACACAAGCGTATCAATGCCATTTTTGAGTAAAGCTGTTCAGTGGCATGATTTTTTTCCCCCAGGTGTTATCACATGCCTTTACAATTGAATCTTTATAGAATTTTACACTACAATTAATATTACTGGTGCTTTTATGTGTTACTGGAGTGAAAGTTTGGACTAATATTATGCTATCCTCTTTGGCAGTGACATTTTCATGTCTTTTGAAAAAAACGATTTTTTCTTTTGTGTAGACGACCAAGGGGTGTGATTTCAACCCCTCTCATAAGGACCTTTGGTCGAGGAGTCCGATACCATGGCAGAGGCTTCAAAAGTCATGGACTACACCAGGCTGGTTTCACTTATATTTGTCCTGTTCTTTTTGCATAAATGTCATGCATTGATCAAGTTGATTGATATTTTAATGCAAAAATGGATTGTGTATATTGCCTTGGCAGTTGTTGATGGACGCAATCATCAAACATAAAGCATTTACACTTTGTGCAGCGTTTAGCGGACAGTTTTACCATTTTTGAAAAAGAAATATGGGAAATGTATCTAATGCTGTAATACTTACAATATTTCGATATTTTTTCCCGTCTTAGTTTTTATATATATATGAAAATGGTGATTGGTGAAACCGTTTAATATCCTTCCTGTTTTATTAATATTAATATATTTAATCTTGTTCAGATTTATCATTTGTATCTCGTTAATACATTTAACCAGATACAGTAAATGTCAGTTGCTTTCAGATAGTTGGATTCACTTACTGATTGGTTTGTCTGGTAATTTCATAAATGATTTTCAGAATTTTATTTGAAGCAGATGAAACGTGCATAAGTTCAAAATAAACAAATAAATAAATAATTTAAGTCTTAATTAAAATGTAATAAAGATTTGATTTCATGATCCCTACACATTTGGGAAAAGAACTGGAATATGATGATGAATATATTGTGTTATTATACACCACAACTTGTGATTATTTAAGAGCACAAAGCGAAATAACATGTTGACATTATTATTTCTACCAGTATACATATTGTTAATATATATATATTTTTTTTTACATTTGCTTATGATATGCTTATAAGCTTATCTATCATACCTATAGTATAATATTTGCATGATCACACTTTAAATTGAATAACTGTGAACTGCTTCTTAACTCCTTTAATCACTGGAAACTGCATAGTTGATGCTAAGAATAACGTAATAGTTAGTTAATGAAAACTGTAATGATTAAAATTAAGCTTAAAGTGGTTCTTTTTTCCCCCCTTTTCCAGAGTAAACCTGCATATGCTAACTACACCAATGACGTAGGGAAAGAACAGAAGAAACCCAAGGCCGAGAGCAAAGCATCGTCTGATGGAATTGGCGTGGCTGAGAATGGGGTGGAGGGTAAAGAGGTGGAGCTTAATGGGAACAAAACAGCTCCTAACCAGCCAGATAGTGCCTTTAGCAACGACTCCAAAACGTGCAATATAAATCCTCATTTAAATGCACTAAATACAGACAGCGAGTGTCACAGAGACAAAGCTCTGAGTGCCGCTGTCTTAAAAACAGAAGAGTAAACCTATTTTTATAGAGAGGGTGAAAGATGGAAGGTTCAAGGATAAGGAAAATCTTAAAAGATGGAAAGCCTACAGTCGGTGTACTTTTTTTCCTCCGAAAAGCTATTAATGAGGACTTCTGGTGTGATAAAAAAATTTTTTTATTTATTTATTTTTTTGTTAATCCCTCTTTGATGTCAGCAACCAAGTACAGGTTAATTACTATGCTATTCGGAAAAGGCATAGGCATATAGAGTATACCAGTTATCTTCACTAATTACCTGTCTCAAACTGCTTATACAGACATTTTATTTTACATTCTCTTTAATTGCTAAAGCAAAAAAAAAAAATCAAAAAAAATCATTTGGGTAGTCTTCTATATTCATAAGTTGAGACGTTTTACCAATAGTTGGCACAAAATATATTTGCCATCGTAACTAATTTTGTGTTGTCACAGTAAATGCTTTTTTTCCTTTTAGGAAGTGAAAATAACAGCAGATAAAAAAAAAAAAGAGTGCAAATGAATGAAAATGCGCAAATTTATTTGGAAATAAATTAATTAGTATAAATACTGCAGCTTAGTTCTGATTATCTCGGTGTCTTGCTACTAGCATTGTAAGAACCGTCAGAAACAAGAAAAATCACAAAGATGCTAAAGATCCAGTGACGAATTCCACGGTTTTCTTTGTCAGGAGTTGCCATGCATCATGCGATTGATATTAGTGTGGTTTCTTGAATCAATTGTAGAACATTAGTATGATGGTTTCAGCAAATATTTTGCATGGTTCACAACTTTAAAAATGGTGTGTAGTTATTATGCATGTTGTCCTTTTTCTTCCATCTCTACAAGTACTGTGCCCATTTGCAAAATCTTACAAAGGCTAATCAGTAATGGTCCTAAAAAGGTGTTAACTGTTAGTAAGTAACTGGTTTGAGCTAACGTTAAATTTTTGTGATTTATTGACCTCTGTTGCATTTATTCCAAAATATCAGATGTTATCTAGTCTCTTTAAATATTGTTCACCCTGGTATACTCATCCATCTCTGTATCTGTTATTGTACTTTGTTGCCCCTTTTTTGCATTCAGGTTATCCAAAGCTATGTCTCTGGGAGGGGTGGAGAAGAGAAAAAATCTCTTGGGTCAAGCGTCAGTCTTTAAATGACCGTCCCCATTCCCTTCCGTTTTCTTAGCTGGAAAACTTCTGCCTCAGCAGATAATATTTGAATCATTTTGGTGTTTTGTTTAGTGTTTTCAAAGCTTACTGTACATCTAAATAAGATTCATTACTTCATGTTTGCCACCTAATCCTCCTGATGCCTTCCATTGCACATTAGTGACCCGAAATATGGTGTATTTTCCTGCCCGCAAAAATAAATAGGCTACCTTAATGTAAGTTGATTGGCGTTTCTTCCTTACTCATGGAATGTTAAAGAATGATCTACTGTTGGCTTTGATTGATTGTTGATGGCTTGTGGTGTGATGTATTTGAAGGAAATTGAATGCAACTTACAATGCTTAATAAAAGACTATTCTTTTAGTATAAATCGTGTGTGGAATTTCTTACGTTTACCTATTTGTGCTAACTTGGTCTGTCTAAGTCTGTTCTATTTCTTCATGTCTTTTCAGCAGACTGGGTGATGATATCAGATCAGATCTCTGGAGCACAAGCTGCAGTCAGACTCCTTGTGCAAAAAAAAAAAAACTTGCTGTATTATTAACGTACAATCAATGGCGAAATGAATGTTTGGAAAAGTAAACTGATTCTTACTGACTACACTACAGCAAAAGATTGAAATAAGTCATTTGAAACATTTTTTAGCTGGTGAAAATACTGGTGTTCTAATCATTGTGGCCACCACTGTTATTTTTATATATATTTTATACATGTAATTTTCTAAGTTTTTTCACTTCAGTTTTTACTCTTACCAAGTCACACACATTGTACACACTGACATAATGCAATGTGATGTAACTGGATGTATCTATGCTTTGTGCTGCTCTCTATAACATAATTGTCTGCATAATTGCAAGACTAGACAGATGTATGCCTACAGGTGATTCTTCTAAAGCGGTTTATAAGTGTAAAGTCTACAGTTCTTTACAACCCACTAAAATTTGCTGTGCTATACACACTAAAAGCAACTTCGACTTCAGTTTTCATTTTTATATATCAGATTGTATTTAATGTGCTCATGTGGTGAAAGGTTTCTGCATTAAAACAAATATGCTTCCGACAAATAGTCACAATTATCTTACACATTAATATTAGGCTTCTTTACAATTAATTTAACAGTGAACTGGTGTAGGTGTATTATTTTTACACTGGGCTGCTTAAAAACTGGTTATTTATAGGGCTGCTAATCATATTTGGATGTATATTATAATGCAATACAAATCATTTTTGCACAGCGCGTTTTGTTCCTTCGAACCCTCACAGCAGCTTCGCTCACTGAGCAGAGCTGTCTGAACTCGGCGGAAGAACAGTTTCGCTGCTGTTGTCTCCGGTCATGAAGCCTGCATACAGTGCACCGGCGCTACGCTCGCGGGGAGATCTCGCGCTCTAAACGCCCCCCTGCAGCCAACCGCACTGATGCCATACCCTCATCTCTCAGCCATCCTGACGGATATCATAAGGAAAACATAGCTACATTGTCTTATGCTTTTCGGACACACTACAGTAGAGTGTAGTCACCAGGGGGCATGCACGCGGTGCAAGCAGCGCTTCAGGAAAGATTGTAACCTCTGCGATGCGCTCGCGGAATAATTCAACCTGTGTGCGTGATTCGGGATCTGCTCGATCGAGTATGAATGCATGTGCGGCGGACGCGCGAGCGTGCTGACGGTCTTCATATTGCCGTGTCGGTTGCCTTCCGTGCTGCCCCCGTCTCTTTCTCTTTCTCCTTCTGTCTCCCTCTCTCTCCGCCGCTGTTGGGAACTGAGCTAACATGGCGACTGTACCAGTGTATTGCATCTGCAGATTACCCTACGACGTAACCCAGTTCATGATCGAATGCGATGCCTGCAAAGACTGGTTTCACGGCAGGTAACGGCTTTATATCTTTTTAAATATTTCCTAATTGTGTCCGGATGTGACTCTTATTTCGCCCTTGTGTGCTTCTTTACTCGGCGCGGTATAACAGCTCTACATTTGTGTTCGCCCAAAGCGCAAGAGGCCGCTTGAAGAAGAAGGCGGAGTTACATTTAGCTGTCTTTCAACAGACATTTTTGTCAACATTTTGTCAGCGCTAACTGTATTTATGTTGTTACAAGTCTTATAAAGACGATATCTCGTGTATTCGGTGCTTTTTGTGTGCTTTAGTCGTACACTTAGTGTGTACGGACTCCTGTAGTGTTGTCGGTTGAGAGCAGAGCAGCGGGTTCCTGCTGTAGCTCTCGTTTATTTCATTACATTACATTTCGAACTGACATTGATTCCGATTACTCCGTCCATTTAACTAAATATGGTTATGATTTAGCAGCTTAGCTGTGTTTTAAACGTACTCTGAACGACTGCTCTCGGCTCGGTCTCCTATGAGGATACGGGTCGCTTCGTATGGAATAATGGGCTACTTGTACCAGAGATTGTACATTCACAACTCTTCTGTTACTACACAGCTACACACACACACACACACACGATCATAACCGATTATATTTAGCAAATTTATCTCGGTTCTCATGCTAGCTGCTAACGGAACCTAACCGTGTGGGAACCGGAACCCGTCCACTGACAGCGGTGTGTAAACTCGTCGTATGAAATAAGTCGTTTGGTTTTGGTTTTATATGTCACCAAACGAGTCATATGTA
>JAOUQX010000001.1:12740849-12752944 GCA_028566295.1 Liobagrus marginatus
CATATCCCAGCATACAAATTTGAACGCTGGGGTCAGAGCGCAGGGTCAGCCAGAACGAACGACGCCCCTGGAGCAAGCGAGGTTAAGGGTCTTGCTCAAGGACCCAATGATGGCAGCATGTCTGGAGCGGAGCTCAAACCCCCGATCCTCTGATCACTGACTCAGAGCCTTACCCACTGAGCCACCATCACCCCCACAAAAACTGACTTGTGTTTTCATTCCCAGAAAATAGGTTTATTTTTGTTTCTTTGGGTTTAAAGCAAACTGTGGAGGAAACCAGACAGATAAAAATGAACATGCTTTGATTGAATTAAGCTTTTATTGCATTTGGCATTTAAGCTGTTGTCATGATATTAAAGTCTCATTGACCTTTGAGAACGACTGATGATTCAGTGTTCAGGGAGTAGGGATGTTAAAAGCTAAACCAGTGTAACCGGTGTGATAAATCACAATAAATAACTGGTTAAGAGAAGATTAAGTGCCAAATGTAAAATACATAAATAAGTGAAAAATTTAAAATAAAGTGAAATCACCACATGATACGACTTTTGTCACTGACAAAAATTGAACCTTACCTTTTTCTCTGGTTATGAGGATCTTAGTTGACAGGCTCAGCCATAATTTTCTTTAATCAAAATGATTAGAGAATCATTATTACATCATATGAAATGGAAATCTAATTATTGCGCAGACTGTTAGAGGATTTAACCGAGAGGATATTTTATGCTTTATTATCTTGTGCAGTGTAACAATAGTAATTGTTATCTCTTATATAGCAATAGTAATCTCTTTAGATTGCTGATATTTCACACTGAAACATCTTAGATCACTTAAAGGGTCTCTATAACGATGCCATATTTCTCATGGTGGAATAAACAACGCAAGGTTCAAAAAAACCTCCCAGAACCATTGCTAACCTGTTATCTGTTGATCTTCTCACATTTATGAATAATTGTATTTGGCACCGAAATGCCAAAAGCTTGGTATGTCCTAAGTTTAGCTTCTTTAGTTGTGATTATGATTGTGACCTCTTTCATGCAGAGCCCCACACAGCGGCACATGTGCACAGGATCAGTGAGGCTGAATTGCTACTTTGAGTTTTGCATCTGATCAAAGCTGGGTTAGAGTAAGAAAATAGTCTGATGGGATGCTCATTGTCCATTATATCTGACCTAAACTAAGGACAATGCAGCTGCTTTTTAAGTGATATTTTACCTGGAGCTAATACGGTTATTAGTAATCTTTATATATGTTCACTAGCTGCAGAATTTCAGCATGTCAATTTATTTATCACTAATTTATAAAATTGTACGTTACTAACTAATTTGACTTTTAATATACTGGTTTTCGGTTTGAATTCAAATGAACATACTTAATCTTCTGCTACTTCATTACTTTTGACATTAGGTTGCAACATTTTTTTTTTCTGAGGTTTCTTAACAGGTGTGTTTGGATCAATGCAACGTGCACATCTGTTTGTGTGAGTCCAATGTCAGTCTTTGCCAGGACTAAGCCATGCAATTGGAGACTGTTTGTAAACAGTCTGTCCTTTCTCAAAAGTGCACAAGAGATTTGCCCCAGGAAGTCAAATTACAGCAAAAGTACCTCATTTGGATTGAGGCTTCTAGCTCCATGCTTGAATGATCTTAATTGCTGCAGGACCCAGTTTTCATTTCACTATCTCCACCAATAACTGCAGACCCTGTAGAGTTGTCAGGCTTGTTTCCTAAAGATATTATAATACACATATTTAAACGTTGAAATGTCCTAAGTTTGTTGTTTTACTTTGCCTTTAATTGTTTCTGATTTCTTATGATATTACAGCAAGAGCAAAAGCATGGCAGGTCAAATATAAAAAAAAAGAATTAAAAAAACAAAAAGTCTTTATTAGACAGAACATGATTAGATATTTTAATGCTGAAGAACAAAGATATGCTGCATTTTCAAAAAGCTTGTGTTGATTTGTTTATCTGAGCCAGCTATTTTATTCATATGTTACTAAGTGCTTAATGACTTGCATGCTCTGTCTAATTAGCTCTGTCAAAACTATCTGCGTGAGAAAACAGCACTTGATGACAGCTCGGTTTCAATGTCTTATCCGGGTTTCAGTGACATTTACATTAGTTCTTTTCATGCCTAGCTCTCGGTCACGTCATGCTGTAATGGAGTGATCTTTCAGAGAGGTGTTGGCAATTATGACATTAGCTGAAGCAGCCCACTCTAAAACAGATGTAGGTTCATAACTCTGTCAGCAAGGATGTTGTCTGTGTTCACTTCCACCAGCCTATCGACAGCTGCTGTCACCTACTTGTTTTAGAGAGCTCCACCTGCGTGTGTGTGTGTGCTGTACATGCTGTCCACACCAGCTTGCACACCCTATACATCCACATGCATTAAAGCATAAACAGCTATGATTATTAATGCATATATTACTCTGTTAAGACCTGTTAATAAATTCTTTAGCATGTCTCAGGATTCAACCGTCGATTTATTTCATATTCATTCATATTTCATATTCATTCATATTTTATATTCATTCTTTCCTTCTTTTCACTGCACAAAAAACAGAGTGATATTTGATATGGCAACTTGAAGATATGAAGGAGAGTTAGTCTAAGCAGGCCCCTTGACCACCCTGAGGGATAGCAGCAGAGTGTATTGCTGGATGTGATAAATTGTCTGCATACTTGGACTCAAAGGTTGGCAAATTAACAGTTAATTAGCGGTTGATAAATAGCAGATCTGCACCAGACCCTCAACTGCTACAGCCTTGTGTTCTCCTCCCCATCTCACTAAGGCAAGTGTTTATGTGCTGGTAACAAGTGTCAGAGCAGATTGTTATGTCTGTATTTTGTCACATGGTGAGATTGCTCTCAGATGTGCAAACCCCCCAAATTAATTGCGCGCGCACACACACACACACACACACACACACACACCAACCTTGAACATTGCCGATACTGACCTCCTGCTGTTCACATCTTGTAGATGCACTGATCAACGCTCCTGACACTGATCTATTGGGCCGTGTCTTTTGGGGGCCTGCAGGGTTGGCAAATTTCCACAGAGGTGGAAAGAGAGAAAGAGTAAATATAAGTACGTGCTCAGTGGAACACATTTGTCAACGCGTCTCAAGTCATGGAAGCGGTTTGTCAGAAATGTCTGTTATAGGATACCGTTGACAACTGGAGTAAACTGCAGCACGATATCAACCTCCTATGGCTTCTCTATACACTTATTGCAATAGACATTTGGCTTGTAGTTACTAAATGAGAATTTCATAATTCATTTCCATGGTACCTTCTGTTTGACCCCACACATTTTCCAAATGATCAGAAATTTTGGAAAAATGCAACTGACTTGCTGTTTCTTGTTGTCCATGTGTGCGCTGTTAAATCGAATGCTTAAACAATTCATAAATTATTATTAAACAATGAATAATCTAATATTCTAAATGTCTACTGATTGCTAAGAAAGACAAATCAGAATATGAACCAAAGTGAGAGCTGTCAAAGGAGAGTAAAAGGAAAACATTCTGAAGTAGCAGATTAATCAGATTCATTACATAAATACTGGACTTAGTATAAATACTGGACTTAGCCATTACAACACTTCAAAATGTTCTAAAAAATAAATGAAACACTTATGTACTAACAACCTGGCATTGGACAGGTCAGCCAAGGAAAAACAGCAGTTGATGACAGAAACATTGAGAGAGCTGTGAAGTAATACAGAAATAGCCCCAAAAAAGTTTTGGAACCAATATTAATCCCTTCCAATGTGATAAAAAGGCCAAATTGTGGAGAAAGGTAAGATCCAAAAGATACAGGCTCATTTAGAATTTTTTTTGTAATTATAAATTTAGCTGCTCATATACATATTTATATAATTTTAGAAATTATACTAGCTTCTTTGTACAAATGCCCAGTTATAGTACCAGCAGAGATAGATGACACATTATTAAAAGGTGTTAAGAGCGAAGGGGGAATTTTTCCTGTGCTCCATTGGTGACTCATTCATATTTCAATAGCCAAATATAGAGCAAGGAGACTAAAGGAAACAGGAGCATGTATGTACATTAATTACCGTATGTAATGTGCAGATGAATTAATAACGTGTTTCTGTGGTTTAATTTGTGCATAAGGAAAAAAAGAAATACAGGTAAAATATAAGAGCGTTGGGGAAATGTGTGTAACAGGTTAAGGCCTCAAAACATTCTGTAGTGTTTGTACAGCCTGACCATGTACAGGCTTAAACATCATAAGTGAAAAAGACCAAAATGAACTGCATTGGCTTTTGTTTCAGCTATATGAGAATTTTAAAGAAGAAAGAAGAAAAAAAAAATAGGTACATTTCTATGTATTATATGAATAATGAGGAAAAAAGAAATGCGGCATATAGTAATAGTTGTCCCAATGTTTAATTTTGGTCTAAAATGAAGTCATTTTGCTTCATCTTCATCAAGAAAACTATCAAGAATTCATTTACAAACTAAGTGACCACATCTGCAGCTAGTTAGGGAAGTTTCATGCCGACAATAATATGCCACTCTGTCAGGCTTCGGACATCTGAACTGATCCTGGCCATTTAATCATCAGTTTGTCATCCCTGATTTGAACGGCAGGAGTTAAATGGAGCATGCGTTACAAATACAAAAGCAAAAAACCCTGCACATGTAACTTGCCAAACAGTTCCTGACGGATGCATACTTTACTCAACATGCTCTCTCTCTCAGCAATCAGGCTGAATCAAGCAGCTGTTTCAGCTCAAAATGCCCCAATTGCTCTAATCAACACCGTTTGTGGCAGCCCCAGCAGCTGCACAAAGCATGGGGCCTCTCTTAAGCAAAGTCAGGAACAATAACACTTATTTTATTGGTGCTTCTGGGAGGTTGCCAGATATGTTAATAATCCTAAATGTGTCTAAATACATGAGGCCTGCACATAGGTCTGCATATAAATGATGAATATTCTGAGGGTCCTCAATGGTTTTGGATAATGCATAAAAAAAGAAAGAGGACATAGAAAGGAAATCATAACATTCTGTAGACTGCACTGATCTGTTTCAGCTGTGCTTCATCGTGTAGGCCAGTCCCAACTATACAGCACTAATCCGGCATTTTCCATTTACTTGCATCACAACTATTTATCCTAATGTAACGTGTTGAAAATTTCAAAAATGGTGGTCCAACCTTAATTATCTATCTCCATGCATATTGCTCAGGATTGCTCTGTAAAACTGTGGAAGCCATTCTATGCAGATATCTTTCCTAGCTACGTTTTGATCTAGGTAAAATGATCATTTCCTTTTTGTTCTTCAGCTGACACTTCACCTTGGTCATTATTACACAATCTCTGAACGTCTAACAACATAATTGAGGAGGGAATAGCAGGCCAAAAGTGGGTAGATGTAGTCTTTCTGGCCTAGAGATTGAGTTCCTCTTTGTTGGACACAGTCCCTCCCCAAACACAACATCCCTGGGGAAACAGCTTTAGTTTCCTACTCAGTGTTAATCAGCAGCAATGAATGCCTGCCATCAGCCAAGGGCTCATGTGCCCAATTAATACATTGGTCTGCCTTTTAACAGGCAACAGCACTGCTCCAATGAAAACAGAATACCACAGAGTGTAATGACTTTTAGTTGGGAGAAACCAAATGGCAACATTTAACAGAAATCATCCTGAAGAAAATATTTTAAAGTATCCAGGAAAAAAGTAATGAAGAGTAATATATTGAAGGGGCCTTTGTACACTTATGTTATTCATTTTATTATCAAGATACAAAGTACTGTATCTCGGTGTAATCTGATGACTAAGATATTTCCTCTAGGCCTAACCATGATCACTTACATCTAAAAGCTGTGTGTACTTGTGCAGGGAAGGTGATGAGTGTTTTTGTATGTGAGATTTGATTCCTCAAAGATGAGTCGAAAAGATGTCTGCAGTAAACATAAGGGATAGAACTGAAAAAATAAAAATAGATTAAATCCCTTTATGTAAAATGCATATAGTTTGCCATTCAAAGCAACACAATGCATGGCATAAATATTCATTGCATTGTCCTAGGCTATTCTGACAGAATATTATATGGCTGATGGCAGCTGCAAATTTATGTCATCCACATTGTAAGGAGATATTCATGTTTAAGATAAACAGCATGACTGGTATGACCGTGAAAGCCCTTCATAAGCTTTGTGTGGTATAAGGCTAATTTAAAATGCTGGTGATTAATATCTCATCACAGACATATACACTAGCAGCATGTGAGACAGGTCAGCCTTGTAATTAAGTTAATGTTTGCCCCAGTTTGGGCTAAACACAGCACCTTTTATGGAATTATCATAATTAGTCGAGCCATTAGCCTTAATGGGAAGTAATGGCCAGTTAGATGTTATTTGGTAAAACAACATGCCAGAGGCTGAAGGTGTTTTATTACATCTCTATATTAAGCCTGCGCTGGAAGGAAGAAAATGTTTCCAGATCGAGGGCAAAAATTGGCTCACGTTAATTCAGTTTCCACATCAAGCCGGAGAAGGACCACCCACTAGGAAAATAAGACCCAACGTGTCTGTGTGCTGTGTGGTGACTCAAGCAGAAGGGAGTTTTCAATGAATATGTTCCGGATTTTCAACTTGGGAAATAAGATTGCTTGTTAAACCTTGGCATTTTAATGTTCCAACTATTTGAACAGGAGAGCTTCACTGCCATTTAACTTCCATCATTATTTCATTTGAATTATTTATTCGGGTATATCGAAGTGAAGTATACAGCATAAAGCAAAGCAGCAGGGATCTTAAACACATAAACCAAAATTATGGTTTGGAACTAATCAACGTGTAATGTGTTATAAAGTTTTTGGGTGCTTTATTCAGGGTGCCTTTGTGTGTGACATTCTCATTGTACGTTTAAATGTAGTTCTTTTTAAACCAAATCTTTAGCCTGTTTCCACCAACAAAAATGTTATTTGGGGAACTGGTAGCTCAGTTGTTAAGGTGTTGGACTGCTTATCTGAAGACCGAGGCTCGCCTCCCAGCACTGCCAAGCTACCACTACTGGGCCCCTGAGTAAGGCTCTTACCCTCCTCAACTGCTCGTTTGTAAGTTGCTCTGGATAAGAGCGTCTGCCAAATGCTGTAAATGTAAATTTCACTTTTCTTTTCTTGTTACATGAATGGAAAAAATTCCAAGCTCTGAACGATAGCTGTCATTCCTGTTGTTATTATTACAGGCTTTTCATCAAATGATTTCCAGATCACACTTCAATGCAGATAATTACTCTTTTCAAGGGAACTGTTGCAGTCAAAGACTTTTGTAAACTTAGCCAATAACTACTTTAATTGCAGCTTGGACTAAATAACATCCAAGCTGTTTGGTGCGGTGCTTGAATTGTGAGGCAAAGTGTGAAATGTGAATGAAAAGTCAGTGCTTTCACTGTCTATAAGATTTATGATATATTTATCAACAGGTTTTATACCACAGTTGGTGTTTGAGCTTGGTCACGGGCTATTTGCACTACACAAGCAACATCTTTCTTCATTTGAGTATGTGGTGTCAGCTCTTAAAACTTATATGCTCAGCAAGAGTGCCTTTCAAAATCCCTGTCCTCCCCTTAGATATGCCCTTTATTTGAGATGATACATAGGGATTTAATTGTATAAAATATATTTTATTGAGGGTAGAAACAGAGGCAGGATTACAACTGATTACTATATATTTTTATAAATATTGACAAAATAATATTTATAATAGCAGACTTGTACAGCAAAGCTTCTAGATAATATAGTTCTTCCTGTACTAATTATAGAATAATACAACAGAGTTTTTTTTTCTCTTTAAATACTAATCGTTTCCGTTTTCTAAATGATAAAAGAAGTAAATGTTTAGATATTCTAAAAAAAAAATTGTTAAGAAAAAATTGCATATGCTAAATGTATACTATGCATTGTGCATGCGGAAGTGATACAAATATAAATTAAAACCTGAAAACCTTAGCCTGAATTTTTTTTTTAAATATTTAGATCTTAAAGAACTTAAGATCCAAATTAGATCTTTTATTTCATTGCATATTGTCAAAAATACATCACACTCTCCTTACTGACTCTTTACAGTCTCTTTTTTATATTTGTGTGTTTGTGTGCCAGTATTATTTTAATCTTTTGCAATATTTAATGTTTATTTCATTGTCCTTCAAGACTTTTGTTTGTCTACATTTCATTTACATTTTTTGCCATTTGACAGACACCCTTATCCAGAAGAGACTAATATTTATCTCATTTTTTATTTATTTAATTGAGTAGTCAGGGCTCCAGCAGTGGCAGCTTATTCTATACTCGATATTTGCTACCTGCTTTTCCCTGACCAATGCTGTTTTTAAAAAAAAATTAAGATACTTTAATCACAGTGCATTTTATTATTATTATTGTCTTTCAAATTCAAATCTTATTTAAACCTTTTATTCCCTATATCCCAGCTCATGAATTTGAACGCTGGGGTCAGAGCGCAGGGTCAGCCAGAACATCTGACATCCCTGGACCAACTGGGGTTAAGGGCCTTGCTCAAGGACCCAATGATGGTAGCTTGCCTGGTATGAGACTTGAACCCCCAACCCTCTGATCACTGACCCAGAGCCTTACCATTGAGCCACCTCCACCCTTCAGTTAGCATTGTTATGTTTCCCAGAAGAAAGATTACTCTAATGACAGTGTTATAAATAAGATTGCTTGTTAAATTCAGCACTGTTACTATTAATAACGTTTAATTAATCCCAATCCCCCATTGGTTATTGTCCACAAAAACATGCAAATAATTGAAATCGTTATCGGTTGTAAAATGTTCATGTTGAAATCTTTACCTTGTACATGTGAGTGTACAATGTAATGTGTCGATATAGATCTTACACATGACACTAATTGTTAATTATGTTCAACAAATTGTCACTATAGACAATTTAAAAAAAATTAATTCATATCAGAATTTTATCATTTCAAAGGTCAAGTTTTATCAGTAATGAAAGTAAAATTAATTTTCCCAGCTCTATTTCAACAGTCAACCATCAGAAAAGGAAATTTAAGGAACACATTCCATAAAAGTATAACCTCAGGTATGGTATAGTTATAATTTTCTACTGGCCAGCTGCATCAGCTCTTCTTGACAAAATGCATTTATCTTCTTTCCATTTAGCTAAACCGTGAATACCTTTCATTCTGCTGTTCCACAGTTTATTGGTGACTAATGGCTTGTATTTTGGCTGTGCTTTTCTGTTTAGACATGGACTTGTCCATGGTGATGGTGATTGAGCATTTTTTGTGCCTTTGAGGCGCTAAGAAACAATTAAGCTGCACTCAAAAATGACCTCAGCGAAATCAGATGGGTCTCTCATCTAACCCATGCATCTCATAAACTACATTCTGCCATTTTAGGTTAAAGGCTGCACACATTCCCAGCCTTCTCAGCAGTTCTTTGTCTTCCGTCGTCCATGAATAGCTTTGGGAGTACACTCTTGTACTGGTCCACAGAGGAAACAAAACTTCCATCTGGGATTGGTCAGAGATGGCCAGAGCATTCTGAATGCTTGCAGAGCACCACTGATTACACGTGGCAGCCCCTGACCCTTGCTAACGGCATGTCGCTGCCACAGAAGATTGATGATTATCGATGCCGAAACCCATTGATAATTTGTCCTAAAAGTTTCGTACACGTTATTCAACGTGCCAGGGAGATAGCAGGCTAACTGCTTTAACCTCATCACTGATGAGCAATGCTGTCTTTAATTTTCTTTAAAGGATAGAAATAACGAAGAACAAACAAAGATTGTCTGGCAATGACATTTCAGAGAAAATAAATCAGTACTAATGTAGGTTGAAAAACAACCTGCTTATTCACATCCAAATAACTGACAATAACTCATATAACTTTTAGCATAGTCATAATAACATAGGTTATCTAAAGGGCTTGAGACTCTGCCTAGTGACTTTGATTCACCTGACGAATCACCTGTTATAAATTTTCCACTCCATCTTACAAGATGAAATAAACAATGACAGAGAATTTACATTAGCAAGACTGGAAAATTACATTGCAGAGAATGGCTTTGGCTGAATGATGGAGTAATAAAATCTGCTTTGTATACAGTGGATATCTCATCAAGGTACCTGCACTTCCTCACCTCTAGCCCTCTAAAAGCCAGTTCATCCCCTGTCTAGTGCAAAGAACAGTAAAGTGCTAACAGTTTGCTTCTGTACCAAGGGTTCCTTACTATATCACTGCCAAAAAAAAAAAAAGATGTTAAAAAGAAGCATTTGGTTCTCAGATTGTTTATTTGATTAGTTCCCTACAAGTAAAGTATTTCTATGCTATTTTTTTTATATGCTATTAAACAAGACACATACGAGTGTTAATAATAATATTTTCATCTGGTTTCATAATATTTTCAATGAACTCTGCAGCTCTGTAAACCTTATATCTTTTAATTTTTCATTTTAGAGCAGCATTTTGCTGTACAGATTAAAAATGTTATATAAATGTAATTATCATTTCCAGCATTACTCCAGACATCTCACAACCAGCTGCCAGGCATGGCAAATGTTCAAAGTATGAATTACCACTAATGTAATTCCTATAATGTAATTCCTATAAATGTGAGGCTCTTCCATGGCCTGGATCCAAGCATACAGATATGGCCAAGTTGTCCAAGCAAACGAGGTTCATTTCTTAGCGGTTAGGAATCTGTATTGCCAAACAACCATTTAAATCCACTCCTCCTGTCATTTTAAGTGCTTCTGTGGCTTCATTTATTGCAGGCACTTGTAAACGTTCTCATAAAGAAACCTGTTGGCAGACATCTACTGAGGAAGTTAAGTGTAGTTTGCTATTTATCACTGGTTGAGATGCAGATGTGCAAATCAAAGAGCAGTGCCAGTTCTTTTGAGAGACATTATCGTCACTTATCCAGAGAGCACTATTATCCCTCAGTAATTCAGTGACATAATTCATTGTTAATAAGCGTATCCATGCTGGAGGGTTTGCACAGCTAATCCCTTAGTTCTTGACTTGTTTGGTGCAAAAGAAGCGATAGTTGAGTGACTAAACTGAAAGGCCGGGTGTTAACCATTTAACAGAAACAGTCTGAATGCGACTTTGTCAAAACACCCAGTAGGATTATCCTTGAGACATCATATCCCTAAATAAATAAATAATAATATTTCATCTTTAATTAGTATAACAAATTATGATATATGTAAAGGAACATTTTCTGCATCTGAGGCATCTTTAGGACCTTAAAAAATATGACAAAAAAAAAATCTATGTTCTGGTTCCTCTTTGGTTAAAACTTTGCAGTTATACAATATTAACATTCTCGGGGGTTGGGGGGGTCATTGCTATGACAGAATTTTCTACAATTATCAAGTGGAGTAATTCTTCATGGACAGGTTGTAAACAGCTCATAAACTATGAATACGTTTTTGCATATTTAAGTCAAAACAAATGTAGCTTTTTTCTTTTTTTCTCTTTTTTTAAAGCATTAAGCCTGAAAAAAATATTGTTCCACATAGTTTTGACTTAAGAGCCAATGACCAGAGCTATTACAAAAGGAACTCTGTATATTGCATATTTTCTAACTACTTCTTAAATAAAGAGGAAAACGGGTGTAATAAATTGAGCGGGCAATTTTCATTTACAAGCAACAAATTGCATCTTTTCCTCACTTTTTATGCCATGGCATGCAAATACTTTGTGAACTTGCTGCTGGGGTAACAAATTGCTGTATCGTGTGTTACAATTACATCCACAGGCCGACCGGCTCATACATCTTTTCCAATGAAATGATTCGAAAGCTATGAATTATGGCCATATTTCAGTCTAAAAGAAACAAACCACTAATTGCAATGTGACCTCTCTGTAATTTTAAGAGAGAGAGAGACCAGAAAGCACTGGAGGTTGAAGGAGGGGGAATCATTTACCGCTGCTCCTGCTTTATTTTGGTTTTAAATAACAGACACTACTAATATGGAATAGGCTCAACCTTTAGCCCTCAACCACTCCCCACTCTGTTGCCCCAGGGGAACACTCCAATCAGCCTGCAGCCTCTCAATACCCC
>JAOUQX010000001.1:12756376-12771301 GCA_028566295.1 Liobagrus marginatus
TATCTATCTATCTATCTATCTATCTATCTATCTATCTATCTGTCTATCTGTCTGTCTGTCTGTCTGTCTGTCTGTCTTTCTGTCTGTCTGTCTGTCTGTCTGCCTGTCTGTCTGTCTGTCTGTCTGTCTGTCTATCTCTCTATCTTTCTCTCTATCTCTCTATTTATCTCTCTACCTCTCTATCTCTCTATCTATTACCATCCACTTTACTAGGAACATCTGTATGCAGTTAACAGTTAATCATGTTGCACTTCACAATGCATAATATTGTGCAGCTACAGTTAAAGAGCTTCAGTTAATGTTCACATCAAACATCTCTTTGACTGTTGATTAGCTGTTTTGAGCAGCTCATTAACACAGCAGGTTTAATTTACACAGACTGGTGGGGAAAAGACATGCAAGCAAGGGTCTGCAGGCTAAAACACCTTGCTGTTAAAAACGATCAGATGTGAGTAAGCAGACTTGTCTGAGTAGACAGAGTCAACAGTAATGCAAATTTAGACATGGTGAGCTGGAAGGCGCCCCAGCTCTGATAGCGCAACACATTAGTGAGTGAGGTGGATGCGCTACATTTGCAAACGACCACTCGAGTTTCCACTCATGGTTATGCATAAACACACATGTATGTATATAAAGGTGTGTCTGTAGTGATACACTGAACTGTGGACATCCCTTGGTTCAAATTATTTGTAAACAATGAATGACACAGATGAAACAGCAAATAGCCTGGGTGTTCTTTTTGACTAAATATAACCCTGCAAACTTCCATCCATCCATTATCTAGCGTTTATCCTGTTCAGGGTCGTGGGGGCGCTGAAGTCTATCCCAGCTAACTTAGAGCCTGAGGAGGGGTACACCCTGTACAATCAGCAGTCAATCGCAGGGCTAACACTTAAAGACAGACAACCATTCACACACACACTCACTCCTATGTACAATTTAGATTAGCCAATTACCCTATGTCCAATCGCATGTCTTTGGAGGTGGAAGGAAACCGGAGTACTCGGGGAAAACCCGCACATGGGGAGAACATGTGGACGAACACGGGGAGAACATACAAACTCCACACAGAAAGACGCTGAGCGGGATTTGAACTCATGCTCCCATGACCTTCTTGCTGTGAGGCAGGTGTGCTAAGCGATCTGTAACGTGCAATGCCAACGCGAATGAGCCGTCTATTGTTCACATACATTACAAGCTTAAGTTGTCATCATCTCTTGTATAAAGATGATTGTTAAGTAAAAAGCAGACCTCACCTGCAACTCTAAACAACGTAAGCATCACAGTTAGCATCTTTTTTGCAACATTTCCTGCACAATGGCCACAGGAAAGGGTGAAAATAAGCTGTTTGTCGTCCCTGTGTTTTTAAGTGTTTGGAGAGAGCGGCGAGAAAACACAGTGTACACAGGTGATCGAGTCCTTCGCAAAAGAGAGGCCAACAGAGGGTCACATCTCTCAACATGCTAAGAATTCCATTGTGCCAATGTGCCAGCAAATACACTTATGAGCAGAAACCTGTAGAGCTTACCTAATAGAGGAGTACTTGGCTGTTTTGATAAACTAATTTCTTTAAACATGCCCTGCCTTCATATTAAAAAGGTTTTTATCCTTAAATGTAAATATACCTAGACGTGAATTGACGTTGCGGTTTGAGGATTGTGGCTCAGTGGATAAGGCTCTGAGTCAGTGATCAGAGGATTGGGGGTTCGAGCCCCGCTCCAGACATGCTGCCATCGTTGGGTCCTTGAGCAAGACCCTTAACCTCACTTGCTCCAGGGGCGCCGTTTGTTCTGGCTGACCCTGCACTCTGTCCCCAGCGTTCAAATTTGTATGCTGGGATATGCGGAATCAAAGAACATCACTGTATGTTGTACTGTATGATGTGCATGTGACCAATAAACTCAACGTTAAAAAATTATTGTCCGTACATTTACATTAAAATATAATTTACGTTGTGATTAAAGAAACTGATTACTGACCAAACCTGAACAAAACTAATTGCTTAATTCAATATTTTAAGTTATATACTGTATATTCGTGATCCATATATACAGTAGTTTTGTGCTCTAAAGTCTTGGTGCTGAGCCCCAATATGTCTCTGCATTGAATGAGTGACTAAACAAACATGAAGTGGCTCTTCAGGGCCTTAAGGACCCTCCTAGATTTGCTGATATGGCAGATGAGTTCATCTTGCTATGAATCACACAGTGAGATATTTAACCGGTTGTACGGCACGTTATTATAAATGAGTTTCACTGCGTGCAACACTATTGGTTTAGCTAAATTTCATTTCTCAGTGTTAAATGCCACTTGTTTTGATAGTCAAATATGAGTTAAGAACAAAACGGAGTAACTTTCAAAACATTAAATGACTAAGTGGTCACTAGGTTGAGGGTTTGACCACCAGAATTTTTGTCAGAAAATGTTATTTCTAAAAAAAAATGAATTACAATTAATGCATGACAACCTGTCAGGTACATTCTTTCATATTCAGATCCTATTTATCACAACGCATATCCCAGCATATGAATTTGAACGCTGAGGTCAGAGCACAGGGTCAGCCAGAACAAACAGCACCCTTGGAGCAAGTGAGGTTAAGGGCCTTGCTCAAGGACCCAATGATGGTAGCTTGCCTGGTGCGAGGTTTGAACCCTTGACCTTCTGATCACTGACCCGAGCCATTGCGCCACCATCACTCCCATTGTTAGGAAAGAGACATCTGTTATAATGCCATTTCTAGATGTGCTGAACGCTTCCAATTTATCTGTGGAGTCAAAATACACAGAACTATAAAAGAGTACTGACTCACTAATCGTAGCTCTTTCTTGCCTAAATAAAAAAAAAAAAAGGTTTATCTTAAATAAAGTATAAATGGTTGCATTTGGACAGTTTAAACTTTCCAAAAAATGGTTAAGCAAATGCTTCTATGGAGTAAACGAACTATTTAAGCATAAATGTTTTAGATGACTATAGTACAAGTCCAGGCAGAGCTTTTCAATTCCGACAAGGGCTTACACTCAGGCTCAAAGGACATACAATTACATCACTGCACGGCAAACCACAGGCCATTTAGGCACTTGCTGACAAACTGACTTGTGGCACCTATTATTTTGGAGCTCTTAATGGATCATGATATAATTTTACCAGTCGGTATTTCAACAAGTTTAAAAAAATGGCTTGGGTTGTTTTGTTTTTTTTTACCCCTCAGACATTAACTTATATACTTACAATGGCTGTTTTGAACAGTGTATGTCAAAACATAAAGAGACATTTTGTCAGTGGGATGGAGTGGGTTACAGGAGTGTGGCCTATGTTATGACTTCTACAAGGGAGAAATGCAGAACACTCACAATATGTGTCTCAAGGCCTGTCATTAAGGAATCTCTGTGCGAATCGGGGCTGTGATAATACGCTGGTGAAAAAAACAGACTGACAATGTTTTCAGAGCTTAAGTTTTTAGATCGATGACTAATAAATATAACACCAACACTCTTTTTTGAGAGTAATTGGCTCTGAAACGTACATGTTCAAGGTAATTGTGACGGTCATGATTTGCTGTGGCATGTCAGTTTGTGTGCTAACATGTTTATCTAACCTCGGAGTGAGGAAGGCAAGGAGTAAACCAAATGGGGTTGTGACATATACTTGAAAGAATTGAAATAGTTAAGGGGGTTAAGGGTGAGGGAGCAGAACAGGAGTGGATGGAATAAATGGCCTGACGTGTCAAGTGTGTCATTCAGTTGCTCAGGATTGCAACGTAGCACAACAGCACTGCAACATATCCTTTTCACACCTGTTGACTTCTCACAATCGGTTGCAATTTCAATGTTGAACATTAGTGCAAGAGTTAGTTTAAAAAAAGAATAATAGTGCCATGCTTGTTTTAAATCGAATAATGCTTGCATTTGGTTAAAAAGAATAAAAGCGACCTGCTGTGACATTTTCGACAGGATACAGCTCATTTACTTTTAATGCCCAGTAAAATATTCGAATGAACAAAAGAGAGATTTTCTTAAACCATGTATATGTAAAAATGTTGTAAATGTCTTTTTTTTTTTTTTAGGACATTTGTAACTATGGCTCTAAACCCTATTCTTCATGGGATGTTATTGATATGGAGTTTTTTAAATAAATAAAGATAATTGAAAAATGAGGTACTTTGTGAAGAGGAAGCACAAAACAAGTTTAAGGAATGTACCTGTATATAAAAGCTATCAAATTACTTGTGCTATGAATTATTTACGCGTATGAAATGAGCAGAATAATGATTCGTTTAGATGTAATAAGGGAGTAAAAAATTGTTATTGTTACATTGGTTTAAGATGATTAAGAATTTATTAAGCGTCTATAAAATGTGAACGGAATTAGAACAAATTTGTTCTAATATGGGAAATTCCTTTCCGAGTCAGTATATGAAGGACACCGAGTTATTTACTGAGCACCCAAATGTTTCAGACTGCAAAATGATCCTGCAATTGGTCACTTATCCTTTTTCTTTTTTTTTTTTCTTTTATAAAAATGTTTTATTTCTTACATTTTGTAGTTAATTTATTAATAGTACACTTCTAAAATTTTCATTGCACGGTGTTTTCAATAGAAACATACATGCATGCATTGCAATGCCATAGCTAATCACATCATAATGGTGAAAACATGTCTTTGTCCTGTTTTTGTAGGACTGAGTATTATAACTGCATGGGTTTGGAAAAATCTTTTTTCTTTGACTTTGATGAATGATGACAAATGTTTCGATGAAAGGTACGAAGGCTGATAAATTACAGCCAACGAAATCCAACTGCAGTCAATGATGCGGAACAGAATTGGAATGGGTCTATAATAGTGTGAGGTGTGATGTATTCACCCATCTTAAGTAAACATTAACAGTGAGAACACCCAATGGGAAATGGGGGCATTTCTCTTAGTGGAATTTTAGCCCTGTATTTCAATAAGGTTCTGAATTCATTTAATGTCACGTTATGTTTCTTTAAGCTGAAAGACCATGCTGGGGTTTCCCCCATTATGCCCTAAAAAAACCCTGCTCACACTTCGCTCAGCAGAATGTCACAGGTATATTTTGAGTGGTGTGAAAGCATGTGTTTCAGTTCTGTTGCAAAGTTTGAATGATAAACACACAAGGATCTGCTTTTACATATATCCAGGACCTGAACTGCCCTGAAGGGTCCACCATAATGAGATTGTACTTGTCATGCATGCAACATTTGTGCGAGCTATTTGGCATATGTAAAAAGAGTACAGCGGGGAGGGAAAAGGGGTAAACGAGAGAGCCTGTCATGTGAACTCTTCTGCAAACCAAGGCTGTGCTGCTCTGCTGAAATAATAGAGAGGAAATTGAGCATTAAATACAAATCAGCGGTTATTAATTTCAGCCTGACAGAAGAAGGGCGCAGAGGTTGGGCCTTTCAGCGCTTGGCTGTGTTCATTTGCTGTTCCTTTACCCCGTAGCTCAGCGAGGGAGGCGGGAGGGAGGAAAGGCGGAATATATCCAGGAAAGACCAGCCACACGCAGTGACGCTTTTTGTAATGGGGAGATTCTATTTACAGACAGCCTCCCTTCTCTTTTCTTAACTTGCTGTTTAGCATTCAGCTCTCAGATGAATAAGTAATGCTAAATACTTCTTGTGTCTTCGTAATCCATATGAAAGAAAGTAAAGCAAAAAGGAACCTTCATTAGTACATTCAGGCGGGTTTATTACAAGATCATCTCTGCCGTTACGTTGTGGAGTTCATGTCTACAATAGATGTTTAGTTGTTTGGTTTGCTTGCTTATAGCCTGGGTTAGTCAGTGATGAATGCAGGTTGTACGTTTTAAACCCAAAACTGCTGACCTTGGGTCTGTGAGCAAGATTCTTTATCTTAAACTGCTTTGAATAAAAGCCTCTGGCAAATGTACATGTCGATACGTGGCTTCATATATCTGAATTCAACTTTTTAAGAGCTTCAACATGGGTTATTTAAGTGCACTGGATCAATTTTTGATATTTCATGACGAACCTTGCAATTTATGATTGCAAATGGTTCCATTCATGTTTCCTTTAATCTCTCTCTCTGGAAAAGAATATTGTCCATTTTTTTAACCTGGATAATTTACACTTAAGTTTTTACAATATTTAGATAAAAGGTACAGAAATATTTATGCGTCCAATGAATAGTTTAAGGCCAGTGATTAATGCTCAATCTGCTTTGTCAGAATTCAGTAACATCCTCTATCTTGGAGTAAAGTCAAAGTAGAGGTTGTTATGGGTCTGGGTTGTTTGTGGGGGGCCTTGAATTCTATATTCATTTAGGGGAAGTTGGTCTTGATCCTGGTGTTTTCCAACGGTGCAAGCGAACACAGCCCACACCTGCAGAACATCAGCCTGTTTAGATTTGGGGCTGGAAGCTGATAGGGCCAGATGGCCTCAAGCTCAGGACACAGCCACAGACAATCCATAGCCAATGCAGGCTGGAAAATGGATGGGCAAAAAAGTTCATTTGTAACATCTGATTGCTGAAAGCCCTGTTGAAAATAAGATTCAGGCATTAGTTAGGAAAATTGATGCAGATCACTTACGGAACCCATTCACTGTCTTGCTAAAAGATACTTGTCTGCTGTAAATATTATTTCTGGGGGTTTTTTCTTCAGCTTGTCAAAACAAAGATTTGCAATTGCTATTATGGTCCTTAATCTTTTGTCGACTTTCTTAAACACATCAACACATTCTTGACTCATACTCTTGGCAAACATGTGGTAAAATGTCTTTTCCATTCCAGGTGCAGATTAAACAGTATATATTCCGGGTTTCTTTTTGCCTAAAATATTACATGAACTTATTAAACCATGATTAGCTTTTTTAGGCTGAGGTTGGTACACTCTAATGAAGTGACAAATTTAGCTCATTTTACAGTTTGATGTTTTAGGTTCTATATGGAACTTTCCATCATAAAAATGTACCATTTTTGCTTAATCAGTTAAAACTTACATTATAGTTTAAAACACATATATATTAGCATCTACGAGGCAGATGGAATTAATTTGTTACTTTCACAATGAGTTGCCATGTCAGGTTCAACTCATGTTTACGGTGTGGCCCTGGGGAACGAGAAGGTTGAGGAGAATGTGAATACGAAGCTTGAAGCTTTTCTTGTTTGTGACTATGCTGCAAAACTATGCATGTTTCTACTGCTGAGTGAAAGGGTTAGGAGAAAAAGACCCCCATCTGGCACCCATGCATTTGACTGGCACATTGTTAAACAATGATGCAGTTTGACAAATTTCAAGCCGGGCTTATGAAAAGCTAACATAAACACAATAGTGGCTCAGAGCAGTGCATCCACCTGTGTGCATGGCGACAAAGTGTGAGGTAAAGACTGCAGCTAATGAGAAAAGACCTGGCTTCACTCTTGGATGAAGGCCTTTGTAATGTAAATTGCTGTCAGATAAAGGGCCTGTGTTTACACGTACCATTAATATTTTGATCAGCTTGTTTAAGAGAATCAGCTCCTTAATGCACATGCTCTCATGCTTTAGCTTGTGATGCTTTGGCGTGTCCTGCTCTGTTGTTGGATGTGTTAACATGCCATAAATCTCTTGCCAACATATCTCGGCCATTCCGGAGACATGTTTTTTATGCCTCTTTTGGCAATTTAATGTTATATCCTTCAGCTCTTTCGGCACATTAATGCTCATTTAGTGATCCATGGATGAATGGTAATAACTGAATAAGGCAACCTGGTCTGTGTGTGCTTTTTACATTTTTTTTTTAAATGCATTTAACTTTTATGCCCATATACTCATTTTACCAAGCAATAATTTTCCATTTTTGTCTTAAATTTAAGAGGTGGTTTCATGTTTTACTTACAATCGAATTTTTTTTCTTCATTCATGGCTACTCCAAAAACGATAGAACTACACACACGCTCACTGTAGAACTCAGTTTAATACAGTATGTAGCGGAATGTGTAATCTCATTAATTAAATGAAACTTCTCTTCTGGCATGTATATAGATGTTCACTGATTGGGGTCAGTTAAGTACCCCTTTAGCAGGCTCTGGTCAGCCAAAGACTTTCAGTGCATGATGCAAAACATGTGGTTATGGGTTGGTGCTGCGTCCATCTGTGGTATCACATAAACTCTTGTGATCACTCTAATGCACACAGTGATTGGCTCATTCATTCAGTCCAGTTTCATATGGCAGTATGAAGTAATGCTTATCGTGCTTTGCAATAATGCATGTATTATTTGTGTATGTGTCTGAGTATTTGTATGATAGTTCTATTCTAAAGTCTATTTAAGTTCTATTATATATCTTTTCTATAGTTGCATTAATTATTATTATTTTTTTTATAGTTGTCTGTCAATATTTTAATGTTCATTTAAGAAAAAAATATGAACTGGAGAAACATTAGACAAAAATACTAGCTTAAACATTACAAACAGATGATATGTGGAGGTCCATGTGTTGTAGAGCCGCTGTTAAACATGAATACGTAACTCTAAATGATGATACATTTACACTTGTACATATTTTTTTTAATCTTATGTCACTAAATCATTACATTACATAGTTAAGTTATTTTTCTGATAAGTCAATTTCATTGAATTTGATGGCAATTTTCCTGTTGAATTTTGTCCATATGTGGCACATCTGGATACTAAGATGATCAAGATGTATCAAGGATCAGAATGTATCAAGATGTTCTTCTCGTCTCAACAGAAATACATTCCATGTATTTTATTTAGAATGCACACTCAATTACGATTTTGTAGTGCAGAATGTTTATGTGGTTCTGAAAACCACTAAAGGCACTAAAGTGAGCTAAAGCTGGATGTTATGTGATACAGGTGTTTAAAGGAAGCCGGTAAAATAAAGCAAAGCTGATGTTACTGATGGTATAAACTAAAGAAAGTGAAAATTGGCGTTGTGGCGATCAAGAATTGTGCCATATTGCATGTTTTAAAGAGTTCTTACATAGCAATGCATTATTTTGGTTTATAGAGAGTGGAACAGCTGTTTGCCGTTTACAAAGCTAACAAATTCATGTTTTAAGAATGTTCCAGAAATGCGAATTCTAATGTTCCATTAACTTTGCGTGATGTTCCAAAAACATTGTTTTCTCTCAACATTATGACAACATTCATCAAGTATGAATAACGTCATAAGGAACATTACAAGAACGTTTTTTCTCAACATTGTGAGAATGTGCATTAATTAGTTATAACGTTACAGTGTAATATTACACTGTAAAAAAACATCATCAATGAAGTTTCACGCAAGTTTCCGGTTCAATTTGAAAAGATATCTGTTCACTGCAGTGTGTGCGCGCTTGTGATTCGCACTACTGTTTGGTCATTTTATCGATATTGTGGGTCTTACCTGGATTATTATACATCTGCCTTCCAAAGTTTTTATTACGAGTGATTTTTGGATGTCAACAGACAAACAAAAAAACTGGAATGTGGACATAGAAGAAGAGTTAGATGGGGTTCGGTCACTTAAGTAAAGGAGTAAAGATTTTGCCGATATCAGGTAAGTATCTTTTCCCCTGTTATTTACGTAATGTTATTTTTGTCTACTTGCCCTAACTTATGTAGCACAAAATAAGAATTTCTAATTACAGACAAATAAATGATGTTAAATGATGAGGATGTGGTGGCTCAATGTTAAGGCCCTCAGTCAGTGATCAGAGGGTCGGGGGTTCAAGCCTCACACCAGACAAGCTACCATCATGGGGTCCTTGAGCAAGGCCCTTAACCTCAGTTGCTCCAGGGGCGCTGCATGTTCTGGCTAACCCTGCGCTCTGACCCCAGCCTTCAAATTCATATGCTGGGATATACGGAATAAAATCATTTCATGTATGTGTGAACTGATTCAAATACTTTGCTTACCTACACATGTTATTACAACTTGCAGGGTGGGAGTTTCCTAAGATCTACTCTAGTGCTAAAGATAGAGCTAATACTACCGTACGGCTTGTAACATGTGACCTCTGCACATCATGCGGAACCAGAGAAAAATGGCGACGCTTCCAGTAATGTAATTAAGCAGCTACTTTGTAATATTTGTTTTAACATAGATGTGCCAATGTTGCTGTCTTCATACACAAGTAATGAACATAAACAAAAGAGATGTAGCCTAGAGTTAGATAGCAAGGCTATCCATGACAACCTAAACAAATGATAACGTGTAATAATAACAATAAGTTATGAATAATAAGTTTGTCTCTTTTAACCTTTTATTAATTACATTGGTTGTTTCTATCTTGGCAGGCCAATGGTAAAGTTAGAGGGGTGGGATCCATGATGACGTCACGGAGCTGGTGGATGTTAGAGACCTTGCGTTCCTCCACCTTATGTTTGAGGTTGCCCCACAGATGCTCAGTGGGGTTTAGGTCTGGAGACATGCTTGGCCAGTTCATCACCTTTACCCTCAGCTTCTTAACCCTCCAGACCTAAACCCTATTGAGCATCTGTGAGACATCCTCAAATGGAAGGTGGAGAAACGCAAGGTCTCTAGCATCAAGCTCCGTGGTGTCATCATGGAGGAGTGGAAGAGTATTTTAGTGGCAACCTGTGAAGCTCTTGTGAACTCCATGTCCATGAGGGTTCAGGCAGTTTTGGAAAATAATGGTGGCCACACAAAATATTGACATTTTGGACATTTTCACTTAGGGGTGTACTCACTTTTGTTGCCAGCGGTTTAGACAATAAAGGCTGTGTGTTAAGTTATTTTTAGGAGACAGCAAGTTTACACTGTTATACAATACTGTTATACTAAAGCTGTACACTCACCACTTTAGATTGTAGCAAAGTGTCATTTCTTCAGTCTCATGAAAAGATATAATAAAATATTTACAGAAATGTGAGTGGTGTACTCATTTTTGTGAGATACTGTATATAACAAGTAATAAGAGCAATGATACTAAAAGACTGAAGGAAAATCTTCAGCTGGGCTAGCGCCCCCTCGAACCTGAACAGGATAAGCAGTAGACAATGAATGAAGGAATGAAGAAAGGAAAGAAAGATGGAAAATCTGTGGCTGGAAGCACGAGTGATGTGCATGCATGGGTTTGTCGGAAGTTGAGACTAAAATTTTAATTTAGGTATTTGGAGGGGGAAATGTGCACTCTGTTTTGAAGTTGAATACTAGAGATATGCTTTCAATATTTTCTTTATATGTTATATCAGTGGTTCATAAGATTGAGTTTAGCAAGTTTGACTAGCACATCCCCAATGTGCACATAAGCAGCAAAATCGTTTCTAGAGCAAAATATTTTCATTTACAATTTGCCTGACATCCCTCTCCCAAGACCATTTCATAAATAAATATGCATAAAATGTATTTGACTAAGAAATAATCCAGTTGACCTTTAACCCGAAGAAAGTTTGAAGGCAATTTTCATTCTAAGATGAACAAGTGCAAAATAGATGTATTATATTTGAACAAATAAAGGTTGAAAACGTGTTCAGTGCAGGCATCTCCCCCACACACAAAAAAAGTTAAATATTTTCCTCATGTACACCAATACTGTAACTCTATATAGAGATGAATCCTTACAGAGTTTGATTTCTCCCAACGGCTGCTTTATTTTAGGTGAGCATTAAGTCAGGGAAAGCTAGATGTTTCGAGCAAACTGTGTGTGTTATAGGAAAATGCGGTTTTAAACCGCTTCTTTGGGGAGAAGGATCCCTTACCTTGGCAATAATTTTGTGGATCGGAAGAACCGCATGGAGCTTATTCATCCATTCAGTTCTTCTTCTTAATCTGCCTCTCCATATATGAAATTTGACCACAACCTCCTGAAGCACTAGGATCGCTTATACTCACTGAATGGATTATACGTTAACTGAATGAACGTTCTGACTTTCAATGTGTCAAATATTAAATCAGAATACTAATCAGAATCCTTAAACCTCTCTACTGTTGCACCTTTCGCATTACACTTATTTATCCCCAAGTTTTGAGAAAATCTGTTGATGTCCTATAGAATTCATTCATTCATTCATTCATTCATTCATTCATTGTCTACTGCTTATCCTGTTCAGGGTCGCTCTAACTCAGTGTCACTCTAAATCACTTTAACGCTTAGAGACAGACGACCATTTAAACTCACATTCACATATGGACAATTTAGAGTAGTCAATTCACCAATGCCCAATCACTTGTCTTTGGAGGCTGGAGGAAACCGGAGTACCCGGGGAGAAACCCGCGCAAGAAATGGGAGAACATACAAACTCCACACAGAAAGATTCTGTGTAGGAATCAAACCAATGACCTTCTTGTTGTGAGGCAGGACTGCTAACCACTCTACCCTCCTATAGAATGGTATACTTAAAAGTTAAATACGATCTTAAAATATAATCTTTCTGATGACCTTTGAAATGTGTATTTATTCATTGCGAACTCATCAACTACCCGCCCAAACTGCACCGCACATGTGGAAGGTGGATCGGGTAACCACTTAAACTTTTCTGCAAATACAAACAAGCTAGGAAATCACATGGGACAAGGTTTAAACCTATTTATATAGGGTTTGATTATGTTTGATACATAACCTAGCCTATGTGATGCGGGTTGATAATACCTTTTTTTACACGCTGACAAAACTCTTAACATTGCATCATATCAGGTTCAACCCAAGTTCAAGAAGCGTTATTGAAGACACACCATATATAGCTGTTGCAATACACAGTGAAACGAAACAACGTTTATCCAAGACCATGATGCTACACATCACTGAAAATGTAAGCTCACCATACACACAACCCAATGCATAATAACAAACTTTTTGAGAACGTACTGCAGGATAAATCGACTCAGTCGTAACATGGCTGGAACATACCGGTCAGTATCCAGGGGAGGGAAATATAATAAATATCAGAATTATAGCTAAGTTAGCCAGTTAAGTCTAACACTAAAGATCAACATGTGTAGAAAATCGTTTGGATCATTTATTCATCTTTTAGGTTTGCCTAAGATATTTGAAGTACAATATTCATTTGCACCACCAGCACTTGTGTGTGCTTTATGTGTCCCAACCAGGCTTTAGTTTATAACAACAGAGCAAACAAGAGCATGAAGACGCACTAACAGTGAAACTAACAGAGTTTTCTGCCCATGCTTTAATACTTGATTTGATAGGAGGAGAAAGTTTAATTAATAGTTTATAAATCTGCGTTTTCATCTTTCACTTTCATAAAGATGCCATCCCGTTGCTATGGACACAAATCTGCTGTGTTTAGCCTATATGGTGTGTTGTATTCACAAAAACAGGAATAAAATTAGATTAACCTTTTTAAAAAAAGGCCTTGTTATTATTATTATTATTATTATCAATAACATTTAAAATATTTCAAAATAAACAGTACTTATATTATAAAGAATGCGGTAATATGAAAATATTTTCATTTACAATTTGCCTGACATCCCTCTCCCAAGACCACATCATAAACAAATATGCATAAAATGTGTTTGACTAAGAAATAATCCAGTTGACCTTTAACCTGAAGAAAATTTGAAGGTCATTTTGATTCTAAGATAAACAAGTGCAAAATAGATTTATTAAATTTTAACAAATAAAGGTTGAAAACGTGTTCAGTGCAGGCATCTCCCCCACACACAAAAAAGGGAAATATTTTCCTGATATACTCTCATAAAGCTGCCATCCCGTTTCTGTGGACAAAAATCTGCTGTGTTTAGCCTATATGGTGTGTTGTATTCGCAAAAACAGGTATAAAATTAGATTAACCGTTTTTAAAATGGCCTTATTATTATTATTATTATTATTATTATCATCATTAACATTTTAAATATTTCTAAATGAACAGTACTTATATTATAAAGAATGCGGTAATTCTTCAAATCATTAGCACGGCATGCAGCCGTAATAGCAGCAGCATCCTCCGTTTTGCGCGTGGCATACGTTTGACATTAGTACTTGTAATTTGTTTTTAAACCCAATGACTAGAAGGAGTGTTGTCAGCTACAGTCCAACTAAAATAAAAAGGAAACGCCTGACCGGATGACTGTGAAGCGGCGCTTTTTGGCCGAGTTGGGTTTCAGTCTAATTGGGATCATACGCCGCATAAGTTTTGGCACATACGTTATATTAATCAGAGCTTCTTAATTGTGTCCAGTTCCTTCCAGTGTGTGTGTGGCTGGCCGGACCCTACGACTGAGGCCTCCTAAAAGTCGAGCTCAATTTAACCACTGCCCTTTTTGATTCCGAATACATATACATATACATATACATATGAGGCGCCTATACATATACAAACACATATACATATACATATACATATACATATACATATATACATATACATATACATACACATATACATACACATATACATATACATATACATACACATATACATATACACATATACATATACATATACATATATACATATACATACACATACACATACACACACATACACATATACATATACATATACATATGAGGCGCCTATACATATACATACACATATACATATACATATACATATACATATACATACACATACACATATACATATACATATACATACACATATACATACACATATACATATACATATACATATACATATATACATATACATATACATACACATATACATATACATACACATATACATATACATATACATACACATACACATACACACACACACATATACATATACATATACATATACATACACACACATACACATATACATATACATATACATACACATATACATATACATATATACATATACATATACATACACATATACATATACATACACATATACATATACATACACATACACATATACATATACATATATACATATACATAAATATACACATATACATATACATATACATACACATATACATATATACATATATACATATACATACACATAC
>JAOUQX010000001.1:12785295-12796328 GCA_028566295.1 Liobagrus marginatus
GTATGTATATAATGTGTGTGTGTGTACCAAGGCACGCTTCATATTTTTTACCTATTATAAATAAAGTAAATAAACATTATAAATGCCACCCACCTGATATCAAAAATTTGTATATGTGGTCTGGTACAAGCCTGTACAGTACACTTGTTGAACTAGACTTAATTCAAATGACAAATTTCGGCCAGCATTGGTGACTGAAGCCTAGTGCCTCCAAAACGTTCTCCAGTGTTTTTCATTCAATTCAATTTTATTTCATTATTTCCTAAGTGAGAACTATTTCTAATAAGCTTGCCTGAACAACTGCGTTGTTAAAATGGACTTAACAACGAGACTGTGTGTGAGTCCCAAGAGGTAGCATATTTAAGGGAAGAGTAGCGGGCCTAAAACAGAACCTTGTGGAACACTGAACTTTGCCTAAGTAAGCATGGCGGAGTCACCATTTACATCTACAAACTGATAACAATCAGCCAGGTAAGACAGGAGCCAGGAGAGGGTCGTTCCCTTCACTCCAACCACGTTTTCTAGCCTATAGAGAAGAATAGTATAATCATTAGTGTCAAATGATGCATTAATTTCCAGTAACACCAGTAGAGAGACACAACCCTGATCAGTAGCCAGCAATAGAACATTCACCACTTTAGCCAGCGCTGTCTCTGTACTGCGATGAAACCTATATCTGGACTGATACAGTTCATGAATGTTATTCCTATTTAAGTATGAGCATAGATGCTGAGCTACAACTTTTTTAGGATCTTGGCTATAAAGCGAAAGTTTGATATTGGTCTGTAGTTGCACAGCTGGTGCGGGCTGAGACAAGGTTTTTTTATTGTGGGTTTTGTAATTGCAAATTGAAATGATTTTGGCACATGGAGCTACACTATCTAGTATGCAGCGAAATGCTCCAAGTAGTCAGTGGAGTGATCAACATCAAGTTTTTCATCTCCATGATGCCAGCGCCAACCATCAGTTGTTGGTCATGAACAATCAAGCCCTCAGGCATGACTGCCATCCCACCTATCTTGGAGTTTCCCTCGATAGAACCCTGTCCCACAAAGAGCACCTTCAGAAGACTGCACTCAAGCTAAAACGTTGTCATAACCTGTTGATTAAACTTGCTGCCACATCTTGGGGTGCCAGTGCCTTAAAGTTACATTCCTTGGCATTTGCTCTGTTATTCTGAGTACTACTGTCCTGTGTAGTCTCGGCCGGTCCACTCGCTCCAGATAGATCTACAGCTCAATTCCTTATAACTGGAACCTTGTGTCCCATGACTATCCCATGGTTTCCTGTTCTCGCTAACATTGCCCCTACTGCCTAAGCATAAAGCAGCTGTGGACAAATGTCAGAAAAAAAAAGGTGAAGACCCATGAAGATTGGCCAATATACCGGGATTTTTCTCTACCTCCTAGGCAGCGTTTCTCCTCTCGAAATTCAATATGGTTAGACATCAATCCAGTAGAGACGTCTGGAAGGAGGCAATGGTGATAAAAGACCCCATACTCTGTCAACCTGGTTTTGATCTTCCTTAACGCTATTGGTCGTTATTAAACCACACTGCACAGGAACAGTTTGGTTCCTGTCTTATGAAATGGGGCTTCAAAACCAACAATAGATGCAGTTGTGGTGCCATCCAAACAATGCCTCACATTGTTTAAGACTGTGTGAACCCAAAGGCGGTCATTCACGACTACTTACTGCTGATGGTAGCTCTACAAAATGGTTGTCACAACTTGGTAAATGAAACACAAAAACAACACAGGGTAGCCCCCCCCCTCCCCAAATATCTTTGACAAACATTTGGAATAATTAAATAAGCAATAAATATAAAATGACTGTTACATGCAGAATTATATTTCAATTCAAGACATTGTCCCAAAGCAGGTTAGCAGGAAATAGAACATTGGGATTAAAGAATAAAGAAGAATAACTAAAATTCTTATTAATTCATCCAAATGAGCAAACCTGAAACGACGGTGGCAAGGACAAACTCCCTACGGTGATGCTAAGAAGAAACCTTGAGAGGAACTAGACTCAAGGGGAAACCCATCCTCATCTGGGTAACAGCAGAGTGTGTGGTTATAGATGATGTCAAGCATAAATAAGTTTATATTCAATGCAGTGTTCTAAGTTGATGACGGGTTCAGCACTAAAATGTTCATTGCAAAGCTATCAATGCCTGCTGATGGAGAAACCAGGCACAGGACCGTCACTGCCCGTCCTTGCACAACCATCCATTGACAGCAACAGTGTAAAATACATTCTTGACCAAGAATGTTTAATTTATAAAAATCATCATTGAATATTGATTGTTTTTTGTGTAGAAAGCAACGTAATCTTAAGTCTACAGACCTTAACACAAATCTTTACCTGGGAGAGACCTTGCTGATGCATTATAACTACACTGCATCTTTTTTCTGTGCTCAGTCTTGCCATGGTGCATGACCTGTGACATGAAACATTTAACAACTTTACCTTAGTAGAGTTTCTAAATCCCACGTTGGGATTTTTGAATAGAGTGAGGTTCTATAGAAAAGGGGTAATGTAAGAATGACCATAGTTACAACTGAATTCCAGTACTTCATAGATTTATAACAGAGAAGATCACATAATAATGCGCCAGTTATTTTTTTAAAAAGCTGCTTTTAAATTCGAAACAAAAGAAGGGGACATGCAGGTGAGATCAATAATTGATGATCGGTGTATTTTTTTCTGCTAATTTAAATACTTGTTTACACAAGTTTGCTTAAGCTTTAAACTTGTTAAAAAACTAAGGAAACCAAGAATAAGTGCCATTAATACTGTGTTTGTGATTTAACAATAAGTTTGCAGTAGCTTTTAAATACTATATGTTTATAGACATGCGATACTGAACTGTTATGCCTGTTATGATTTATTAATAGAATAAAGAGAAAAAAAGAAGGAAAGAAAGAATTAAATTCCTTCAAGGCATACTTTCTATTTTTTTATTAAGAGCTACTCATATTTTATTAAGAGCTACTCATATTTCAGGCCTTTAGAATAATATTTTGTGACTGCATACCGTGAAATGAATGTCTTTCAAGCTATATATAGAGGTTTGGTTCATAACCCCATGTGTAGTTAGAGCCAGCATGTGCGTTATGATGCCAAGGTTACATTGCCTGGGGAAAGCCTGTGATTATATGCTCTCTTTGTTGTTTGCTCCATCCCCGTCTAGGTTCCCGACCTTTTAATGCCACACGCCTCCACCTTCTTACAGGCTTTGCCATGGCAGCAGGTGTCAGTCTGCTAAGTGACGTGCCCTATTCCAACACCAACAGCAGCAGCAGCAGCAGCAGCAGCAGTGCAGGTAGCGGTGCAGAGCACATTACCGATATGGAGAGCGGTAGGCAACCCCCCCCCAACCCAGATATAAACACGCATAAATAGACCTTTTAACTTAACAAGCAAAAACAGCTAAATAACCTTATCTTGAGCCTTAAGGGATATTTGTATTTTGTACGGTTATTGTTGTGAAAATGAATGTCTTGTAAAACTAGAATTTGTATAATGCATTCCTATGTAAGGTAGTGTAAAAAAGTAAGCTCTAAAAGAAGTTGTATGATTTTTGTTTGTTTCAAACATGGTTGCACATTAGCTATGGAAGTCTATATTTATGATATATTCCACCATATTTTAATCAATAGATACTGAGGAGCTGAAACACAGCTTTGTCATGTAACCTAGTCAGTTTTTCATACCGATATCAGATTTTATGTTGTGTAGGTCTTGGGTAAATGAAATCACTGTATTGCTGCAGTTTTATTTGCTCAAAGTAAAATTCTAGTAACCTGTATTGTGTGTCTGGCAACTAAGGATGTACATGTTAAAGCATGCATCTGTTATTGTTAAGAGGTTTTTGGCGCTAATTAAAATCCCTGTTAAGAAACGTTAAGCATATCTAAATCTATAAGTTAAGGCAACCAAGTAAATTATTTATATAAATTAAACAAAATAAATTATCCTTTTGTTTGTATTTTGGGATAGCCAGCATGACATTTCATGACTACTTAATCTTCATGAAACTGCATGAAAATTGGGTTTTTGTAGTTTAGTATGCTTTCTTTCTGCACAATATTAATGTGGCTATAGAAGTTGACTAGCATTTAGTTATTTTTAGATGATTGATTCAATTAGGTGGGAAAATTTCTTTTTCACCTTTTAGTTTATTTGCTTGCATTTATAGTTAAAATGGAATTCAGTATCTGCCGAGTATATGTGGACTCATTTCTGTAATCGTTGTACCGCTGCATTATGCAGTCCTTATGGAAAAGTAGTCATCTGTCTTTCCAACCCATCAAGCAATCGTCTCTCTACCTGAGGTGTGATCATAATGAAGTCTCTGCATATCTCTAAATGACTTGGATATTGTTCACCATGGAGTCCGTCTAGAGCGCAACCCTGGCTTCTTTTTTGTCTTTTGGCACTCCTCATACTGAGAAGAGACATGCAGAAGGTCCTAAGCAGGAGGCAGCGGCATAGCCCAACCATCCTATTGTTATCTTCTCAGAAGGTTGTGGCAGCAGTCAGCATGCCAGAGGGACAGGCAGCATCGAGCAAATTCGAATGTAATTCTGTTTCCTAAAGTTTGCATTTCTTTCTTACTTGTCTGAGGAACATCTAGAAGACATTTGGACAATGACAATTTTTGGATATGAGTCATTACAACTGTATTGTGGTTTGAGTGTCCTCTATCATTAGTCTGTGCTAATGGGCTGGAAATAACAACAGTCTTTGAACTTTACATGCAGTTTTGAAGTGTTTTTGCATTTCTTGTGCATTACAATGTAGTTGATTGTTCAGATAGAACATACTTTTATTTATTGATTCATTTAAAAAAAAAAAAAAACAAAAAAAAAAGGCTCTGTTTTCAGATTTCAGACCCGGTGTCAGGGCCCCCACAGCAAAGTACACCAAGGTGGGTGAGACCTTGAGGCATGTAATCCCAGGCCACATGCAATGCTCCATGGCATGTGGAGGACGATCTTGCAAGTATGAAAACCCATCTCGCTGGAGTGAAGAAGAACAGGCCGTGAAAGGACTTTACTCCTCATGGTACGCCATTTTTCATCTCCACTGGAAAGTCAATGATTTCATATATCCTTAATTCAAATGATAGAGTAGCAAATGCGTATATATTCTGATCTCACATGGCTAATAATAATCTGCTGACAAGATGGTAAGGAAAAAGATATTGCAGAATAATTTGTAATCTTTATTGTGGTCCCCTCTATTCTGTTTATATTAGGATCACAGACAACCTATTAGCTATGGCAAGGCCTTCTACTGAGATTATTGAAAAATACAACATCATCAACCAGTTCTTGGGGTAGGTTATGGTCTGCTTGCTAATGCTCATAGATAACACTGAGGAGAAGTTATGTTTACACTTGGCTCTTCCTAGATGCGGACTAAAGACCATAATTAACCTACAGCGCCCAGGAGAGCATGCCAGCTGTGGTTATCCGCTGGAGCCCGAGAGTGGATTCACATACCGCCCCGAGATCTTCATGGAGGCAGGCAGTGAGTCACACATGCAACTTAATCAGGCTAATAGATTTAGGATTATCCTCCGTGGTGGATTTTATCTGATGAGTAATTGTTTCTGGCTAGATATTAGCTCAGTGGTCCAGGTAATTAAAAGAATTAGATTATTTCAAAAATAATAAATGTGTAATAACGTGAATCCATGTTTGTTGTTTAACTAGAGAGATTTAAAGGATCTGCAATCCGTAACAAGCTCTCCTGAGATAGATTCATTGCTTCTAGCCAGCAACTTTTTTGAAAGGGCATTAGGGAAAAGTTTCTACAGGTTTCAGCTTGTCATTGCATGATCAGTGTGCCACTCAAACGTTTGCAAAAAGCATTGTTTTTGTTTGCTTACATGATACAGGCAACAAGTTAGTTTGATATGCTAAAATCTTTCTTCATGTATTTATCATGCAAATGTATCTTACTGTTAATATGTATGTACCTTTTGACAAATATGATCCTTCTAGTCTATTTCTACAATTTTGGATGGAAAGATTATGGAGTAGCCTCTCTTACAACGATCCTAGACATGGTGAAGGTCATGTCTTTTGCTGTTCAGGAGGGAAAGATGGCCATTCACTGTCATGCAGGTCTTGGAAGAACAGGTAGGCATTTGTCTGTGCTGGTAGTTTTGCAGCAATGGAATGCATTTATTATATTATACATTTGCATAACATGCATTTACACAATGATTCATTAAGCTATATTGTTTTTGTTTTGTTTTTTTTATAAAATATGGTGTGCTAAGGTTGTAGAACAGATCGCAAATTCTGCAAGCCTGAATGCTAAATGAATTTCTTTTATTGGACCATTCTCCAGAAAGGGGAAAAACTGTATTGCTTAAAATTTACTTGACCTATGAAATAGTTCTATGTCAGGGGTCGGCAACCTTAAACACTCAAAGAGCCATTTGGAGCCGTTTCCCACAGAAAAAAAACACGGGGAGCCACAAAACCCTTTAGACATCTTAAATGAAGGTAACACTGCATATATCATTTTTTCCCTTTTTATATCATATGTAAAATATATATTATATAAAACTGTAGTGTGTTGCATTTATGAAATCAATGAACTGCTACCGAGTAAACACTTTTTTTTTTCTTCAGGCAAACAAAAATGTTTTTAACAGTTTGAACTAACCTTAACAAAAAAGAAGCTGGGTTGAAGGTTACTTTCAAATAAAATGTCCAATGTCTAATTGAGTCCACTTCGTATTCATGACATCAAAACTTTAACTTGCCGGATGCAGCAAACCAAAAATTGCGTCTGCTTCTGTGTTACGACATCATTAAATCGCGGATTTCGCAAGTCGGCAGTTATGACGCATATTTTGAGCGACAAAAAAAATTACACTGTTTATTTTAATGTTACAAGAGCATCATAATCTTAGAATTTAGAATAACATAAAAAAAAACTAACTAACAAAAATAAAATAAAATAAGTTTAAATTCAATATTTATTATCTATTTTCCAAATCTACAGGGAGAGGCAGCAGAGGCATGAAAGAGCCGTGGGTTGCCGACACCTGTTCTATGTTCTATTATTTTATACATTCAAAAATATAAAATTTTTTACTCACTTAATGACATAGCTTAATTTCACAATTAATACAGTAAGTCATCTTGAATTTACCCCCGCAACAGCTAGCACCACTTCCCCAACCCAAACTGCTTATTGTTAACTACAAAGAGAGTATTGTAAAATAGCATTTGGAATTCATTCACTGAAAAACAGTGGCTCCTGCTGGCAGGCACACGTAAATATAATTTTGCTAAAGGATTTCCTGACTCCTGTTTTCTTTGTCAGTTGGATTAAGATAGTTTATATTTGCACAAGGCACACTTGCCTTTGTTGGAGTTGCTTACTGTATGAATCTAATTTCCAGGTATTTAAGGGTACAATACAATGAAGTCGATTATCTTTTAATATTCTTCTGCAATAGTGAACTGCTATAGTTGTCCTATGATGTTTATATGGATTATACATCTTTCTCTAATTGTATTTTAGATAGTGTGTCTACTACATTAGGCCCCTTACTGCCTGTCTTATCTGCCTGTCTCTCTTGGTTTACAGGTGTTCTTTTGGCATGTTATTTAGTGTTCACATCACGGATGAGCGCAGACCAGGCCATCTTATTTGTGCGGGCAAAGCGTCCAAGCTCAATTCAGACACGAGGCCAGTTACTGTGTGTGCGTGAGTTTGCATGCTTTGTAGCACCGCTACACTGTGTGTTCTCGAGTGTTGAACCACTAGCACATGCTTTCACGTTGTCACAGTACCTGACACGTCAGCGACATCTGCTGCATGGCTATGAGGCTCGCCACATGAAGCATGTGCCAAAGATAGTCTATCTGATCTGCAGGCTCCTGCTAGACATTGCTGAGAACAGACACACAGCAGAGGAAAAATACCTGGTTGAAATTGCAGACCTGACAGCTGAGGTAGAGAAGACCATATCACAACAGGCTTTGCAGCAGCTAGGAAAGGAGATGAGGGGGAAGGGCATCCTTTTAACTTTACCCCACTCCTTAAAATCCTCCACTCCCCCTCCTGAGCAGGTTGAAAATGGAAATTATATCAATAACGTAGCTCAGATTTTCCGCAGCTTCAGCGACTCTGCTCTGGACACTCTAGACTGTAGGTCCCAGAGATTCGGCTGGAACCGGGGGTTGCCAAACCTCCTGAATGAGCACTGTGTGTTTCAGACCAAGCTAGCAGAAGCTCCAGATTTTCAGGTCTTCAGACCACTGTTGTCTCCTGAAACCCTTCTTCATTTTAAACCTGACTCTCTAGCTGGTTCCTCAGCCTCCCTTGACCAACCCAAGAGAGAGCTGGAACAAATGCTCAGGAAGCATATATCATTCAGAGAGACAAAGAACAGCAAGTCTTTGTTGTTTTCAAGGAGTAGCGCAGCCATAATGCCCAGGTTGCAGACAGCAGAAAAATTAAACCAAAAAAAGAAAAAGAAAGTAAGAAGTCACTGCACTTGTACTGGAAGCGATGTTCCTTTCCTCTTGCTCCAGACTGAGTTTTCTCCAGAGGTTCGGCGTGTCCTCGTTGCCAGGGCTCTCATGATGGATGTAGAAGAGGAGAATCTCAGGAAAACCATTTTAATGTGGCAGGTACAGAAATGTCCATTATGTAGATGGAATTTTATTTTTTTTTAACAAAAAATAGTATATATTTGTTTTTATTTTTGTTTACCGGTTCAAAATGTTGGCGAACTGCTTAAGATGAAAATTTCTGATTTGAATATACAGTAGCTCACAAAAGTTAGTACACCCCTCACATTTTTGTAAATATTTTATTATATCTTTTCATGTGACAACACTGAAGAAATGACACTTTGCTACAATGTAAAGTAGTGTGTGTACAGTTTGTATAACAGTGTAAATTGTTAGAAAAAAACCAGAAAGTGCACGTGCTCAACGTCATATCCAGAGATTGTCTTTGGGAAAACGGCGTATGAGTGCTGCCAGCATTTAAGGACCTTTAACCCACATTAAATAAATTTTTTTTTTTAAATGTTGGATTGTAGACCAGCATGCTTATGCCATTGCTCACCCAGGATTTGTATCTGTGCTGCAATAAATGCCAGCATTGCTCATCCATTTCATTCTTCCTGGTCAAATAGTATATTGCATCTTAACTTGCCAGTTGACCAATATTTTCATTACCAGTGAACCCTCCGGATGCACTCCTTTCCTCAATGAAAAAATCTTTACAAAATGCATGACTGAACAAATGATTACCTATAAATCATAAGCACAAATTGGAACTGTTTCATAACTGTATGGCTTTGTACAAGAAAGTTTTGCGTCCTGCTGCAGACATCACTGTGAGATACCAATAATTAGTCTACACCTTTTTATAGTCGCTATGGTGAATCAATGTTATGCAATTGAAAAAAAAATATATATATATATTTTTTTTTTAGGAAAGTCATGCAAACTTTGACTGTGATCCAATGAAGTGTGGATAAGATGTGGTTTGATGTGAAGTTTCTTTTTTCCTGGTTCTCGTTAGCTGCTGCATTTTAACCTAACTAGAGTTGGTTTCTATGCCCACTAGAACATCCAAACTGTAAATCTTTATAATAAACTAACATGGAATGAAAAAACACAAACAATTTTTTCTTCATTGTGTAGTGACGTTAGACATAAGATGATTATCTTAGCAGTATTTCTGAGATGAAAGTGTGTTGCTGTTTCATATTAATTTAGAGTGTAGCGTGTCGGCGGAGTGGCGCAGCGGTAGCGTGCTCGCGCCGACATATACTCAGCGCATTTGCGCTGCGCCCGACTCTGGTTCGAATCCGGCCTGAGGTCATTTCCCGATCCCTTCCCCAATCTCTCTCCCACTTCATTTCGCTCTCTGTCCTATTGATTAAAGGCATAAAAAGCCCAAAAATAAATCTTTAAAAAAAATACAAATTTGGTGTGTAGTGTAACAAACATGTCCTATATTTCTTTTGGCAGATAGATGATTTTCATGTCAGTAATTTAAGTTAAAAGAACTTTTGCTTATTTTGGTTAAAGTCTGTAAGCCTTATTATTGACACCATTTTACATGGACTGTTTGCCAGACAGCCAACAACTGTATAAAGAAAGATTATACACTCAGCAGTCAAACATTTCTACTCCTCAATGTCATGAAAATCAGTACTCTGACCCATAGTATGTCCTTTTGTATTTGCATTTCAGACAGAATTAAATTGCAGAGAAGGGTCATGGGAGAGACTGTGTATAGAGCGTGATCCACTGTTGCTCTCTGCTCTCATGTGGTCATGGTTGGAGCAGCTGAAAGATCCAGTTATCACCAAAAAGGATGTGGAAGTACTAAGCCAGCACAACCACAATCCTCTACAAGCACTCGGCATCATGGAGAAGGTAAAAGAAGAACATGGTTATTGTGGCTCATCTGGAGCCAGTACAGAAATGAGAGAAGGTTTCTGCTGTCTTACTGGACATTCACCTGCAATGGCAACAGTATATATAGAGGCACTGTAAATAGGCTTTCATTCAGACATGCACTAAATTATAAACTATTTTGCTCTAACTTTGTGCTCTTATCATCAATCAGTTGTTCAATGTTATATTTTTATCATTGTTACACCTGCATTGCCAAATAAAGAGCACTGCTTGGAAAGCCATGCCATGTAGCGAGCAAGTGAGCATAGATACATCGGTCATTGTGCAGTCCGATATTCCAGTGTCTTCCTGTGATGGCGATCGGCCTGAACCTTTTAGCATTTGATTTCCTTTTAGTAGTTTATAAGCCAACTCCTACAAAGCGATCAGCCACAGCTGATACTCGTCACTAGATGCTAAAGGAAAAGAGGAAGGCCAGGGTAGCACTGAAGCAGTGTCAATCCAGGTGAAAAGCAGATCAGAGTCATTTATGCATTGTCTTAAAGTTAAGTTTATTGGTCACATGCACATCATACAGTACAACATACAGTGAAATTCTTTGATTCCGCATAT
>JAOUQX010000001.1:12803717-12821496 GCA_028566295.1 Liobagrus marginatus
TCACTGCATGTATGTGTATGTGACAAATAGGATCTGAAAATGTCAGTAATCATTCAGATCTTCAATTATATTATTATTATTGGAGCAAGAAAGGAAGCCACAGCTGCTACATACACTGCAGGAGATCGACCCTCAAAGATGCGATCCTGAAGGAACTCCGGCCATAAAACTTTTGTGCAGTGAAATTGGTTTAACTGGTGCTCTCTCCACCAGAAAGAGAAAATACTCCATGTCCTGACATAAAACTCCCTTGTGGCAGAAGCTGTAGAGTTTATAATGGTCTCAACAACCTTGTTTGAGAGACCGTGATTCAGTTGCTGATCCCCCTCAGGGCCTAAATCACATTTCTGGATGGGGGTGGAGAATTGAGCTCCAGGCTTGAATTGAGTCTTTCCTTTCTGTAATTTCCCGGTGGGTGCTGAGGACAGCCACAAGGTCCAAGAACCATACTTGTGCTGTCCAGAATGGTGTTACTAAGAGTAGCATGATCCTGCTCTAACAGAATCTCGAACTCCCTGAAGCAGAGCAATTGGGGGAAATGCATACTGGCATAGCTACAGCAGTATTATTGCATTGAGCTCCATAGTAACTAGATGCATATGGGGGAAAACCAGAGTAGATATCTCTCCAGAGGCACACGGGTCCACTTCTGCCTGACCAAACTTCCATCAAATGAGCTCCATCATCTAAGCGTGGTCTCTATTCCACGGGTCTCAGGCACTGCCTAACACACAGGGTGTCCCCTCCCGTATTCAGAGACCCTGGAATATGCACTGTTCTGAGAGCAGCTTGCCATGGAACCACAGAAGGCTCTGGTGTGCCAGTCTGTAAAGGGGTGCAATTTCAGGCAAGTAAAGGTTGGAAAATTCCCTCTACCACCTGGCAACATACATTAGTTGGGTTTTTAATAGTTGGTCTACACAAGGGTGGTTGAAATGACCATTTAAAAAAATTTACACCTGATCCAGACTCCTCCCTCTCGGCAATGACGGTTACCACTAAAAAAGGGATGGCCTCTCTCTATGGTTTAAAAGGGGGTAAATTTTCAGCACTCTTTTTAAATCCTTATGCCTGACCTCATAATCGAAATACTAGACTTAGAATGTTCCTCTCCACTTAGTAAGTAATTTAGAACTCAGTTTAAGTAGCAAAATTAGCATTTGTGCACCTGCTATACAGCTGCGACTGATATTCTATCCAATTTCTGTCTACTTACTGCAAGCAAACCTTTCCAGATCGTGTCAGAGGTCCATGCGTGATGGATAGAGTAAAAGAGGGAAATAGTCAGGGGCTAGAAAGAATGATAAGGTGCAAGAATATATAAAGGAACAGTTACTAAACTTTTTTGAGACAGGAGTGGGGTAGAATCGATATCTATGGTGGAAGGGGGTGATTGAAGGCCAAATTCAGGACTTTACTTAGTGAAGGTTGCAGTCTCAGAGCAAAGTGAGAAGGGTGTTGCTGCTTTTTAAAATTCTGAGAAACTTGTTTATTTCTCAGATGAAATTAATGACATTTGATGAGAAGGGTGATCAGAAAAGCAACTGTAAGTGTATGGAAATAGGATGTTATTCAGGTAGAAAAGCAAACCTGTACCACAACCCCTGCGTTTCTTGTGGAGGGTCACAGAAAACATAGGCAGAGGGCAAAGCAGCCACCGTAGCTCAGTGGAGTGATTCAGGTTTCATTTTGAAAGTAGAGTGTGTAATGGCAAGAGGCATTTTCTGAAGCTACCTACCAAACTGTTTGTGTAGATAAGGTCACTTTTAGTTCTTCTTATGTTATAGATAATAAACAGTATTAGAAGTTAGAGTGATTTGTCAGAACCAGTCTGGAGTTTATTATCAAGGTATTGTTAATGAAAGGATGTTGTTTACCAGTGTCTAGTATATTCACTTATTATATTTAGATGCGTTTCATTTTTGTTGTTTTACTGCTTTGGAAAAAAATATTTCTTTAAGTACTTGATTTGTTGTTTTTTTAGTAGCACTGATTCTGTGTGTCATGTAGGGCCACAAAGAAACCCTTCTGTGTATCCTGGATTGTGCTGCCCATTTAATGAAACTGCCAGGCGAAGTTGAAACGGCTGTTCTTCATCGTACAATCAAAGCATTCACCAGGGTGAGTTCTTGTTACTTAACAGGGATTTATGCTTGAGAAACTGCATGGGAGTAACAAACAACAATGGACTCCAATGCACGGTCCACTGCCTACTAAAATCTCAGTTGTGCACGAGCTTCTGGTTTAGCGTTCTCCAAAAGGATGCTGTGGTAATAGCGTGGTCTTATATATTTAATTGAGTGTAAAACGAAGAAGGGCTTTGAATTGTATGATTTAATTTATATTGACAACTTTCTGGGTCTTTCTGTGTAGAGTTTCCATGTTCTCTCTGTGCTTGTGCGGGTTTTCCCTGGATAATCCGGTTTTCTCCCACCTCCAAACACATGCAATTGGGCATAGGTGAATTGGCTACTCTAAATTGTCCATAGGAGTGAATGTGAGTGTGAATGGTTGTCTGTTTATAAGTGTTAACCCTGCGATTAACTGACGATTGTCCAGGATGTACTCTGCCACACGCCCTAAGGTGACTGGAATAAACTCCAGCGCCCCCGCGACAGTAGAGGCCCGTCTAAAGTTTCACAATGAACACAGAATGATTCAGAAAACTCTTGGGAGAATGCAATGTGGGCAGATGAGACCAGAATTGAGCTTTTTGCATCAACTCGACTCGGCATGTTTAGAGGCAGTGAAATGCTAAATATGCCTCCAAGAACACCATCCCCCCTGTCCAACATGGAAGTCGAAACATTCTGATTTGGAGCTGTTTCTCTGCTAAAGGTAGAGGAATACTTCACCACATGGATGGGCCGATGAATGGGCCCATGTACTGTTTAATCGTGATGAGAACCTCCTGGCCTCAGCCTCGAAACCGCCAGGATTTGACGAGTATCTGTAAAGAGTAGACCAAAATTATTCCTGAGACATGTGCAAACCTGGTGGCCAACCACAGGAAGCGCATGGCCTCTGTGCTTGCCAACAGGGTTGGAACAATTTGAATTTATTTGTTGAGAATTTGATGTAAATATGTTGATTACATAATTGTCTGTAAACAAATACATTTATAAAGCATTTCCTATTAAAAAATATTTAAGCTATAAAAACGATTAAGATTTAAAAGGTTACGTTTAACAGAGTAAACAAATCAGACGAAGCTAGCTAGGTTGTTATCTTGCGAATCCGTACCCATTTTGTTATCGATATAACTTGAAATTTACAATTTAAAGCCCTTTTCCTTTTTATTCGAGGGAGTGTCCATTCGATTGATATTGTTTTACTGTAATCCGTCAAAGTTCTTGCAAGCAGCGAGTGTAAATGCCATGCTGACCGTTCTCATTGAACCTATAGGTAAAAATGGCGCACCTTTTCCGGCGCAGCTGAAACGAAATGCGGGATTAGCCGTACATAGAGTACATTGAATTCTTTAGATCTACCCTTTTTCTAACTTATGACTTGAACAGAATTTGAGGTTTTTGCACTAATTCTGGCTCTGCTTCCCATCTGTTTTAGGTTACCAGCGATTCAGAGAATGGACAGTTGCTGTATAAAGCTCTTATGGAAATTCTAGTCCCAGTTTTAAGTGATATGAGAAGAAAAGCAATAGATGTAATCCAGAAATGAGTGTTTGTGCGACTATTTATAATCATCACAATCACTGATCATCATACTGCACTAATATTTCTAAAAGGATGACTTCTAATAGTTCTATGAACTATTGGTGTCAGAAGGCTTGACGCTCTTAAACAATGCTTTGATGTCATTGACTATTCTTTTAACTCGTGTAATTTCTATGTATTATAATGATCACACCAATTTTTGTTTATTTTTTTTCGTTAAAATACTGCCATACTGTATGTGTGTGCCACCTGTACATTGTTGTTTCAATTGTCATTGTTACTTGTTTTAATGGAGCATTTTGGTATTGTATATTTTTATCTAACCAACAGCACTATTTATTGAGAATGTGGTATGTGGTAACTTGTAGCAAATGTATGTTGTTTATTCATGCAAATCCAGGTAACACTGCATGGCCAAAAATATTGTGCTTTTTTGATATTCCAGATCTATGGACAAAGTTGTCCCTTTTAGTTCAACTACCCTCTACTCCTCTGGGAAGGGTTTTGATAAGAAATTGGAGTGTATCTGTGGAAAATTGTTGCCTTTAAAAAAAAAAAGTGTGTAATCAGGCAATGATGTTGGGTTAGAATGCCTGGCTTACAATTGTCTTTTGATGTCATTTCAGTTAAATTCAATTTCACTGTTCAGTGGGGTTCTGGTCAGGTCTCTACACATGCCACTGGACTTCCTTCACACCAAACTTCATGGCATTATGGACCTCACTTTGTGAACTGGAGCACAGGCTTGCTAAATCAGGAGAGGGCCTCCCCCAAACAGTTTCCACACAGCTAGAAGCAAAAAAATTGTCCAAAATGCCTTAGCCGATCACTAGGACTAAGAGTTCAACCCCTAAGAAACTGTCGCATGCAATTATTCCTCATCCACGAAAATTTACAGTTGCCACTTATGCACTTTTAGTAGGTAGTGATCTTTCTCCCAACCACAGATTCCTCCATCAGACTGCCAGTTAGGGAAGCATGATTCATAATTTCAGAGAACAAATTTGCTCCAGATTTCCAGTAGCAGTGTACTTGATGTGACTACAGCAGAGACTTGGCATTGCAGAGTGAGCTTGGGTTTGCGTTGTTAGCCAGATAAACCATTTTATGATGTTAACAAAGTTCTTGTGCTTATGCATTTTCAAAGGGAGTTTGAAACTATAGGAACTGAGATGTGTTTGCATAGCCTCACACTTGTGGCTGAACTGCTATTGACATTTACAGCATTTGGCAGGCACTCTTATCCAGTTCGACTTGCAACTGAGCAGTTGATTGTTAAGCGTCTTGCTCAAAGACGCAAGTGGTCGCTTGGCAGTGCTGGAATCTGGGGAAAAAGCTGGGAAGAAGAAATCTTCGGATCAGCAGTCCAACACCTTAACCACTGAGCTACCACTTCCCCCGTTGCCCGTTGACACTTCAAAATAAAAGCACTTACAATTGACTGGAAGAAAGAAATTTCAGAAACTGATGTGTGGCAAGCGTGAAAGTTTCAGACAGGGCCATGTATAAATGTATTTAGCTTTTCATTATTACCGATTATACTGCCTATATACCTGCCTGTCTATAATGACATCAGGACTATGTAATTGTTGTTACGCACATGTTAGCAGTGGAACACCTGAAGTCTATTATTAAGATGAGTGTACACATACCAGAATTGCCTTTATAACACAACTGAAATAGAACATGGTATTTAAAAATGCTTGTATGTTGTTACAGGACTGCACTTACTGTGTCCAAGCTTTTGCAGAATGCTCTCTGCCTCATTTTATGGCATTATTCTCTACAAAGCTGCTGTTTTGTAAGTGGTCAACATTGTTGACAAAAAACACTGTAGCTACTGTAACTAAAGTTTAAACTTACTTCAACCTTATTCTCTTACTAAATGTACCCTGCAAGTTTTTGAACTGTAAGATTTTTAATGTCTTTTAAAGAAGTCTCTTCTGCATCAAGCATGCATTTATTTGAGTAAGTACTGTACCGCAAAATCAGAAAAACTATTTTAAATGACTTTTTTATTTGAATGTTTTTAAATCTAATTTATTTCTGTAATTTCAAAGTTGAATTTTTTTTAATCATAATTACTCCTGTCACATGACCCTTCAGAAACCACTCTAATATACTGAGTTGCTGCTCAAAATAAATTATGTATTATGAGTAAAAATGTCAGTTTTTTGTGAATAGAACGTACAGAACAACATTTATCTGAAATAGGAATCTTTTATAACATCATAAATGTCTTTATCATCACTTTGGACCAATTTAAAGAATCCTTGCTAAATTAAAGTATTAATTAATTTCCTTTCTCCCAACACTCACGCTCAAAAATATATAGACTCTACAAGCTTTTGAATGGTATAGTGTATAATGCTACAAAAGTGTTTTGTTCATATAAATGCTGATCTTTGGATATTTCTATTCATTAAAAAATATCCTGAAAACAAATGTACATAATCATAATAATAAAAAATGCTTGAACAGAAAATTTGCATATTACAATGATTTATGAAATATTATTTGACACTGAAGACTGGAGTAAGGATTTAGAAAATATAACTTTGATCACAGGAATAAATCAATTAGTAAATGTATTAATAAATAGAAATGTACTGTTTTTGCTGTAGTTTTAAATACTTCATAAATGTTAATAAATGCAAGTTTGGTGTGCAGAAGAGACTTAATTTAAAAAAAAATCTTACTGTTCAGAAACTTTTGACTGGAAGTGTATATAAACTTAAAGATAAATGCAACCGTTAACTACTTGAAAATTGCAAAATAAATAAAATAAAATTAATTAAGTTAAATTTAAAACATAAGAAAATGATTTTAGATGTCTAAATGACAGATTTTTAGACATTTGCTGTTCTTATCTACATGGCAATAAAATCAACTTTGGTGAAATAAGATGGCTGTATTGATTTGCCGAATTTAAAATTCCAGATTAAGATATTAATTAAATGGCTAGGCATAATTGTTTTATCTTCATTCTGGGCTGAAACGAGCCACACAGGAAGCAGGTAGTATAGTAAAAAATTAATGCTCTTTTTAATTAAATTCAAATGTATTTGTATAGTGCTTTTAACAAATGGTTAAAAACACTCATGCAGCTTTATAGAACATAATTATTTCAAATAGTGTTTGATTTGGATTTGTGATTTTCTTGATCCCTAATGAGCAAGCCAGGGGTGTCTGTGGCAAGGAAAAACTCACTTAGATGGCTTAAGGAAAAAAACTTGAGAGGAACTAGACTCAATAGAGAACCCATCCTCATTTTAGTGACAACGGAGAGTGTGATAATAATTATAAACTTCATAAACACTGGAGTGTGTGATTATAAATGATGTCCATTCTATGTTCAAAAACAGTCTCTTGGAGTTGAGGAACTCCTGGGCCGCTTATAGACCAGCACAACACAGTTCATTACAGGTGCTACTGTACAGCTATAGTGTATTAAATCTGTGGAAAGTGAATTCAAGTTCAAGATGCTTTATTGATGTTACATCATATACAACTGTTGCAATCAGGAGCAACCCAGACTTTAACTGATACTTTTGCTACTGCCTTCTTTTGACCCGTAAAATTCAATAACAGCTATTTTTAGTTTCCCTCATTGCTCTCAATGCAGTAAGTAAGCCTTAAAATTGTTTTTCTTATCTTTGTATTACAACGGTTACTTTTCCTTAATTTAAATCAATGTGGTTTCCATAACATAAAGATCTTTTTTGTTTTTTTGTAAACATGTTAGTATAACATTGATATACCAACAGCTAAAATACCTTTGAATATTGAGTGGTAAAGATGAACAATATTTTTAAAAATCAATTGTTTATAAACTATTCTCTTTTTAAATTTTAAACTCCAACGCTTATATAAAATAGTTCAATATATGCAAATATAGGAGTAAAAAAAATCCTGTCTAAAAAACTAACCAGAATGTTACTGTAATTTTTTTTGAATAATAAGCCTTATATGTATATAGTTGGATTATGTTCATAAACTGTTCTAAGATCCCTGGCATCCCATTGATTGTCAATTTCAGCACCAGTGAATACTGAATAGTTGAGATACTTGGATTTTTGGCGCCTCTTGGTGTCAATAAAAAAGAACATTGAATGAAAGGATATGCCTCTTAAGTAATGGTATTTCTTGTGTACGTTTCTTTTTTAGAATGCAAAATAATTATATTTATTATATATGAGAACACAATTTTTATACGATTATAATCGAATATATCATTTTCAGATGTTTTCAAATATAGATTTCAACGAAATGAAAACCATACGAAACGTCACACTTCCAGGTCAAAGGCCCCAGGCTGTGAGCCAATCAGATTGCTTAGAATCGTTACGCGATGCTACAGCAGCCACAACCACTAGTCTGCTCTATTGCGGACAGCTGCTGAACGTGGCTGCATTGAAGGTATGACTAATCGATATTTTTTGGTTAAACTCACAGCAAAACAAAATTTTAAATTGGTTTAGTGTAGTGTATTTACCATATGTTCATTTTAGCCAGATTTAACAGAGGTAGTGATTGCATTTTATAGGGAGCTTTGGCGGTTGATTAATTCAAAGATAGACGTTAGCCAGTTTGCTAAATGGAATGTGACTTATGGGATGCTGTTAGCTTGCAAGGCTGGAATGCGTAAGGCTTGGCTCGACGTGTCATTGCTCCGTGTGCAGTATTAATTCGGTTAGCTAAACGTGGTTTAACATAAAATTTTAATAGCGTTTTGTTGTAGTTTCATTATGTAAATGGCATGTTTGGTATGTTAGGTTTGGTTAGTTTCTATCGCTAGCTAATTACATTGTATGTATTTGAAGACCGCCATTTTTTCTGAACAGGAGAGGGAATTTTGAGTAAGGCAGTTGGGAGAGTTTAGCCCGCCAGATTGGCCTAGTTTATGTTAAAGCGCCCAACACTTTCATTTTATTTTACTTTTCAATGAAACATGCTGTTAACGTGCTAATGGTAACCCGAAACGAATCGTTATTTTGTCGTAAAATCAAGAAAGTCTAAATTAATCAGTTAGCCGTAACCGCTATCTTAAATACATTTCAAGTATAGCCTTCCTGCTCTTTAACACAGCTTGTTTAACTTGGGCGATGAGCTTCTAGTAAAGGGAGTCTAATCTAAAAATGTATACCACATTAATTTTAATAGTAGTTATGAGTGCACCTAGCAAGAAATGGGTGAATACCAAAAACAACTTTTAAAGTTTAAGAATTTGTTGAGCAGAATCTTTTAAAACTGCACTGTGCATTGCCTTCGTTGATTCAAGTGTTTGTCTTATAAAAGGAAAGGAAAAACTATTTTTGATGTATTTGTTGGCCTACAATGCAGTATGTGTAATAGGAAAGGCTTAAGAAAAGAAAAGGGCATAGAGGTGATGCACTTGGACATTTGGATGCAATGTCTGTCTTTTCAGAAAGACTGAATCTGTGGCCTTTTACTTAAATCTGTTGGTCTCTTCAAGACGAATAACCTGCAATTATAGAGATCTGCTATAGTCAGGAATGATAAGACGTTGGACACATCTTTACCCTGGCACCCGACTTCATTGCCAAGTAGACATTTAATGCTTGAAAAACTTATTTTTATTTTTAATTTCAAGGGCATATTGTCTAATAAAGGGACAATATAACCCTAACCCTGTCTAATAAATGCATCACCAAAGAGAGTTCTAACTAAAGAGAAGTGTGTAACTAATTGTAAACTGAAGTGGTTACAGCCAAAAGAACTTGCAATAACGATATGGCTCCTGTTTCCCAAGAGGGAGACAACAGTCTTTGCCAGTGTGTGTTTTTCTGCATCACTTAGGATATTGGATTAGGTCATGTGAGCATTTTCTTATCTTCTGAATGAAACCTTGGGGTGTCTGCCTAGTTTTACCTTATTAGTTGGCTTTTGATCTTTTTCACAGAGAAGAGAAAGCTTCCCTGGTGCTGTCAAGATGTAGTTGCCTCCTAGTGATGTTTAATAATAAAATGGATTATGGTGGTGTCAAACAAATTACATGGCTGTTAACTCTTCCCTATTATTGTTTCCAGGTACAGTCTTCTGGATATACACGTATGGAAAAGATGCCAAATTGGGGCATATAGGATGGTGGAATCTCAGCACTTCGCCAGCACAAGCATTGCAGACTCTAACATTCCATGAGGGTGTTTGCACTATGGGATGAGGTAGTAGGTTGTGTAGTTTTAGGGTCACACCCACACTGGGAGATAACTATACAGCCTACTGTCTTTCTCAGGGTGACAAGGAATCGGCTTTGTCATTTTGCTTTATGTAGGGATTTGACATGAGGCCTAATTAGTTAAGGAGTCGGCATGTTGGTTTATTTTCCTGTTGATTATGCTTTCACAGTGTGAGGTAGTAGATTGTATAGTTGTGGGATAGTGATTTTATCCTGTCTGGAAGATAACTATACAATCTATTGCCTTCCCTGAGGAGCAGAGAGTTGCATTCGGTTGACTGTTGAAGTTGTTTAATATGAAGTCCATTTGCATTACATGTTGAGGAATAATGCTTTTTTAATTCTGTAAGTGCTTGTGTATTGCACTGCAACTGATTTTGTGGTGCACTGCCATAAGACACTAAATATATTTATATTGCAACAGTCTTATGGAATCTTGTTGTAAAGCAAGCAAAAACCGCAATAATCATCACCAAGTAATATAAAGTTCCCACCATTACACAGTCAAAAGAAAATCTATAAGCTGCATTGTATGCGTTTAAAAATAATTGTGCCGTATTAGTATTTGGTAATTCATCAATTCTGTCTTGTTGACGTAGCTTATTAATACAAAAGTGCAGTGAATAAATATGGAGCCAGAACTGGCGATCATTCTCAATCAGGAAGTTATGATTGGTGAATAAAAGCACAATGCCATTGGCTAAAGAAGACATCATCCAAAAAAAAAAAAAACGTGTGAATTGTATCCTGGCAGGAAGGTCTCAAATCTAACAAATTCAAAGCAATCCATTCACTTGTGGTGATTTGGATATGCTGAATCAGCAATTCATAAATACATGTAAGATCATTTACAAATGTTTGTAAATGAGCATTTGAGAAAATATTTGTGGTTTTCCTCGTAAATGTATGAATAGTAATTTGTATTTACAAATCTGATTTTGTAAATGTGAATTGTGCTGTGCATTTATGAAAAATGTTTGTGACTATTATGGAGACCGTTCTGGCTCCATAAATGTGACCAACTAAAAGTTACGCATTAGCCTTGTGGGACTTCTCCAGCAGATGGCGCAGTTTAACAAGCTATCTTAATTCAAACTACGAAGCAAACGTGCTTTAGAAAATATAATTAGACAGTATCGAAACTTACCCACGTCTAAGTGTCTTGGTCAACTATATCAATTAACATAAGTTTATAAGCCAGGGACCATGTCAGTAGAAGTAGGATATTGACGAATTTACTTTAGTAGAATATTGACATTGATGGGATATCTGTACAGTCTTATCGGATTGCTTGGCTTTTTGCCTTGTTGAATGACACGTTGTGTAGTGTGTACATTTACACTATTAAACGAAAACCATTCAAGGCTGAAACCACAGTCAGTTTCATAGCTGTTTTCATTTATCCACACCGAAGTTTAAATAGAAATAAGCATGCTGATGTTGCAGATAAAAATATTAAATTAATACCTTTAATCATTGAGCTGACAAACTACTATTAGTATTAAAAACGGTCACGTTGTTATTTAGTGCTTTGGTTGGGGAAGATTCTGTTCATATCAACTGTTCTTTTAAATGCAAACGAAAGTTGTTTAAATGCATTTGAAAAGGTACGTGAACTGTGTACGGTCCAATTCACAAGGTTCTTTGTGCATTAAGATTTTTATCTTCACACTCTTTATAGGAGAATAAGACTAAGCAGACAATTGATCAACTTTGGTGTTTAGGAATTTAAAAAACAACGATGTTCACTAATCACCGTTTAAGAAACTTGAACAAATAAGAATACTTCCATCAAAATCCTTAATCTGTCATGGCCTACTATTCAACACTGTCTTAATGATCTGTAATCTATAATCAAGTCTGACAATAGTCCTGCATGCATTTAGTGCTGATTGTCTTTTACGCGAAACGTTGTTTGCTGTTGACCTTTCATTCATTCTCTTTTCCGTGAGGGTCTTGCGTGAACTCATATAGGACAAATAATACGATGACGAGCAGTTCGGGGGAAGTAAAGGGGCACCGAGGCGAGAATCAAAACCGCCATGGGAGGAGCAAACGGGTGCAGGCAAAAAGATAAAAAGCTCTGTCAAAGAAGCTCGAGCTACCGCGCGGATTAACCTCTATCAGGCTAGACAAATACCGCACTCTGGAAAAGAAACCTTTAACCTGTTCTCACGTTTCCACCCTAACGGTTTTAAATGACGACTAAATTAGACTTCGTCCCAAAAATAGCGCCAGGTAAGGGTAATTACGCGGAAGCAATTTCGGGACCAGTCTCTGTATTCAAAGGCAGTTGAGTAAAGTCGAACGTTTCAGCCTCGCGGCATTTTGTGTATCGGGAAGCAGCGGAAAAAGCAATTCCTCTGGAGAGGAGTTCCATGTGAATATCGTTCCTAACGATATCTGAGGACCTACAGAGACAATAATGGAATCGTTGAGAAATTATTAGGCTATATTACTGAAAAAAAACAGCATTTTAACCGTAGCGGCCGTTTTAGCGCTATATATACTGAAGGAGCTTCAGAAGCTCTGACTGATTTCAACTCAGGTGCGCTGCATCCCCGCTAAAGCAGGGAACACACACACACACACACACACACACACACTTCGGACTCCCAAACAGTGCCTAAGCAAACAGCACCATGAGCAGGAAAACGCGCCGCTGGATTTTTCACATTTTCCTCAGTCTGGGAATTATTTACCTAAAGATCGGGTGAGTTTAAAAACTTATCAGTTCACCTGCTTATAATTTATTTTTGTTTTTTTTGCCTTGCTGATCCTAAGGGAAGCCGACTTGTCTGGAAAACACTAGTTGCAATAAAAATCTGCACCTGACTGGGATGGTCAATAAGATATACATACGTATGAATGTTAATTACATTGTTTTACATTATTGCATTATACTAATGAGATTTTCAAATAATAAACTAGTAATACAACATTAAATGTATTATCCGTGCTTGAGATAACATGTTGCGCCCGTGCTGTTTATTGTTATTATTATTGTTAGTAGAGGAATCTGACACGGATGTAAGAGAAAATCAGCTAACAATCTAAAATGTTATTCGGCATCCACATACACACTTGCGCCGAAAGCATCTAAAAACCACATAAATCTAGTCGGTAAAACGGCCAAAACATCGTCTTTAACTTTGTTTCATTGGAATTCACGCGCGCTTTTCTGTTAATTCCGTGCTTTATTTGTCAAACCTTACAGTGGCTTCTCGTCCGTGGTCGCGCTGGGAGCGAGCATCATCTGTAATAAAATCCCGGGTCTTGCCCCCCGTCAGCGGACGATCTGCCAGAGCCGACCGGACGCGATCATCGTGATCGGAGAAGGAGCGCAGATTGGCATCAACGAGTGTCAGTTCCAGTTCCGGAACGGCCGGTGGAATTGCTCTGCCCTCGGAGAGAGGACCGTCTTTGGAAAAGAGTTGAAAGTGGGTATGTTACACAAATATTTACTGTATCCAAATCATTAGGAAATATATTTATAGGCTATACCCTAGACGTTGACTTAATAAATTTTTAATGCTAAATGCAATGAACACCCCAAAGTTAAGTTCTTAACAATGTTGGCATAATTAACCTGGTAACTCATAATGAACTGTTATTTAATTGTAATTTAAATCATTGTTAATAACTCGAATAATTGCCTTAGTTTGTGGTCAGTTCCTTTGTATAAACAAAGGTAATTAACTAAGAGTATATGTGCAGATGCACATTTTCAGTTTCTAGTTTGTTACACATGCTGTCAGTGGCTGATGCACGTGCATCATTGTGTTTCTATCATTTAAGGAATAATAGAGGCCTGATGATAACATTTTTTGCTGCGGTGACTTCTAATTTGTTCGTAGTTCTAAACTCGAATTATTAAATAGAAAACAGCACAAAAAAAATTCTTGCCAAATTCCTGTCTTTTGATTTAGCACATAATGATAATGTACACAAAAACACTAAACCTATGAGCTAGCAAATAACTGGAATTGATTTGTCAGTGGATGCCTAGCTGATGATTTGCTTGTAGAATTTTGTATTTAGGGACCCCCCCACCCCTGCAATGCCATGTCAAACATGCTTCCATTTCTTTCACACGGCCAAGTATCAATGTGGCTGAATTTACGGCCTTTTTAACAACCTCGTTTCTCAAAAGAAGTCTTTTCTAGTCATCCTGTCTTATCTGTAGATTTTAATGATTTGCTAGTTCGGGCTTTTCCACGGGTATAAATTACAGATTGTGTATAAAGGGAGAAAATAGTACAGTATTTTAAGTAAATGTAACCATATTGTACCATAGATAAATAAAACAAAACTAGCCAAGAGAGAGCTTTTTTCTTGCGGTAACACTATCTACTATCCTGGAGAGAACCTAAGCCTATTTGGGTGTTCTTTAGTGCTATTGAACCTCTGACACTTGATGAATGGTTATGTGAAGGACTTTGCTTTACTTTCACATTTTTTTTAGCTGGTGGGAAAAAGGAGGCACAATTATTGTGCGGTATGTCTGTTAAAAATGTCTGTAGGGAATTCTGACGCTCAAATGACCTACCGTGGAAATAAATCCAGGGATTATATTTAACATAATTTCTCCTATTTCCTTTAACCTAGCTTCTAGTTGGATTGAGGCAACATTCAAATTATGTTGTTGAGACTCTACAAAGATCTGTAGAGACTTGTATCTCTTGCTGAAGGTGAAGCTGTATTTTATCCCTCGGCATCAAAGATAAGTGACTTGAGAAACAGTAAAGAGAAATAAATCAGGTTTGCTGCAAGCTCATGCATTACCCAGAAATTCCCACAATCTTTTTCATTCTTGTTGAGCAGCACACTTTATAGCTGACCGGATCTTTGGTTGCTAATTATGTTGTTTAATATAGAACGCATGGATTTGGCTAGCGGTGATACAGAATGACCGAACATCGTCTTTATTTCAACTAGAGCTGTTTATTCTCTGGTTTGGATAAAAATGGTGGAAAATGTTATAACGAGACTGATTTTAGTAGCCAGACATGCAACAGCCCTCGCAGTAACCAAAGACTGAAGAAGGATGAAGGGCAGTGGTTAATCGTTGTAACGCAGTTCAGAAGGGGGTGAAGTAATGCTTGCTCATGTTCAGGGCCTGGTACCATATGCTCTGGACTTGGCATCAAAATGGTGGATTCCTCTTCCATTAATTAGCATTTAGCATGTTTTAAATAAAGCTTGTATGATTATTATTATTTTTTTAAAGAATAGAGTATTCCAGTTACCAGACAAACTGATGGGAACGGAACAAATTTCGAAAACGCATAACTGCATAAATTATATTTGTTTTATCTTGTGTTTTTCAAGTGGAACCCTCACCATCCCCCTTTCTCACACTTAAGCACCCTCTGGCATGTTTGAAAAATAGTTTTCCCCCACCAGCATTGTCTCAAGCCCAGACAAGTACATTGTGTGAGGTTTAGAAATTAACCTCTTGTATTTACAGTTTTGGCAGGAGACATCTCACACAGGATCATTCTGAGCCACTGATTCAGACTTCTGTAGTGTAACGAAACCCATGTCACAACACACATGCTTTATGTCGTTCTTATCAGTCGAGTTTGTGTGCAGACTGATCTGATTTACGTAAACACAGTCCAAGTAATATACTTAATAAAAAAGACCGTTTCACCATGAGCCATGGACAAGTGGTTTTAAGAAGTTTGCTTTTGTGAAATATTCAGTATGTGGTAACCTTTCTATTGAATGCATCTCATCTCTCTTGGCATTAAGCCCAAGCAACTCATAAAAATCTCCATATAATTGATGCTCCAAACAAGTCTTTCTTAAATTGCTTGGGCGCTGCTCCAAGATGTTTATCAACTCCAGGTCAACACATACCACTGTTAATGTTAGTCTGGAGGCCTTGAGAAAGCGCTGAGAATGTTTTGCACTTGTTCGTAGCATGCAACATGCAATAATCAACCGGCACAAATATCTTTTACTCGTCGTTCGGTAGTAAATCTGAAATGCGAGACAACCACTCGGCTTACTTAAAGAACACAAATTTCTTAGTTTCGAGGCGCGTAAATGATTTCTAGAAGAGTCAACACTTGATGATTCATTAATCCAAATGATGCACATGTACATTTCCAGGAAAGCTCAGGTAACTCAGTACTGATCAATAAATTTGAAAAGAATGAAAGCAAGCTCTTTGCTCCGGGTTTTCAAAGAATCTTGCTCTGATTTCCAATCATGTTTAAACTGAAACTGTGTCTAGATTTCTTCTGCTTCTAGTACAGCGCATTAACAATTTGAAACTTAATCTAAGACTTTAATGCGAGGGATTGTCACTCATAACAAAAGTGTGTCAAATGTGTCACTGCAAACTTTCATCAATTCTATTATACACAGCCCTAAAAGAGACCATCGGAATTCACAATGATGAGTAGATGCTGGATCATAGGTCACATGCCAGTCTTCGTCTTAGACTTATTGTTAGCCGGTCTAAAGAAAGAAATGAAAGGTTTAAAAAAAAAAAAAAATCTTTAAAAGTTTAAGTCAAAACAACTAGTCATGGCGATCTGCCACACATACCTAACAGTGTTTTGAACTGTGGCTTTTCAAACGTCCTTGTTATATTTCTGTGGCTACATAAGTGAATAATACTCTTAACCTGGAAGTGCCCTGCTTAGCAGTGGCAATCAATTATCTCAGTCTTCTTGCCAGAAGAGTTTCTGAATGCCTGGGGGACTCACCTCACCTCCGCTGGGTGGATCCCTCTTTCTGACGGAAGCTGGGAAAGAGTCCAAATGTACTGTGTGCCCCCGATCTCTACCATTCTATTGTCTCTTAAATAAACCCTTGTTCATTATGCTCGTGAAAGAGGCTAACTATTCCTTCCTTTGCTTGATGGTCATTACAGCGCAATCATCCAGTTATTTGTCTTAATCCTTCTTTTTCCCCTGACAACTGAAGGACAATTATTCCATGTCAAATAAAGCCTTGTATTGACTAATATTTGATATCATGCCACTGTTAACTTTTAAATTAATAATACATGATATATGAATAAATATATTATTATTACTATTAATACATAATAAATAGTATAATTTCTGTATCATCTTCATATTTTCCGCAAGCATTATTGTCCAATGCACCGACCAAATTTTATTGGTCTAAAGACAAATGGTGGTGGCTCAATGGTATAAGGCTCTGGGTCAGTGATCAGAGGGTCAGGGGTTCAAGCCTCGCACCAGGCAAGCCACCATCATTGGGTCCTTGAGCAAGGCCCTTAACCTCACCTGCTCCAGGGGCGCCGTTCGTTCTGGCTGACCCTGCGTTCTGACCCCATTGTTCAAATTTGTATGCTGGGATATGCGGAATCAAAGAATTTCACTGTATCAGTGACCAATAAACAAACAAACAAATGATAAATGAATAGTACTTGGAAAAACTTGTGAATATTGAACATTGAATATTTGTCAAGCATGAGCACAGGCTTTATCTGACCTTAGTGGTGATCTTATTGCTACTGATTCTGATTTTTAAATATTCTCTTTTATTTGCAGGGAGTAAAGAGGCAGCTTTTACCTATGCCATCATTGCTGCCGGGGTTGCCCATGCTATTACGGCTGCCTGCACCCAGGGTACCCTGAGTGGCTGTGGGTGTGATAAAGAGAAGCAAGGTTTCTACAACCAGGAAGAGGGATGGAAGTGGGGTGGCTGCTCAGCTGACATCCACTATGGTCTAAGTTTTTCCAAGATGTTTGTGGATGCACGGGAGATAAAACAAAATGCCAGGACTCTCATGAACCTCCATAACAATGAAGTGGGCCGTAAGGTATGTAGAAGTTCAAAGTTTATTTGTCACATGTACATTATACGTGGTACAACATACAGTGAAATGCTTAGACGACTAACTGTACGTTTGCTATAA
>JAOUQX010000001.1:12913963-12924982 GCA_028566295.1 Liobagrus marginatus
GTTTGCGTCATAAACAAGCATGCATTTACGGGGAGGGAGAGCCAAGAAAGCACCAATGGTACCTTTAAAACGCTACGTTATGACAAAAAAAATGGATTGTTTGTTTGTGCACATTGACAAGAAATAATATCGATCATGCCACTGAGCAGAAAGCTAAAGAACAAATTGAAAAATGTAAGAAGTAGAAAGTACAGATATTTGTGTAAAAATGTAAAGAGTAAAAGTAAAATGTTGTCAGAAAAATAAATAATGGAGTAAAGAACTTGTACCAGAAAAATCTACTTAAGTACAGTCAAAAAGAATTGTGGTGTGTATATGAATAAATGTGTGTATGTATATGTGCTGTAGGTATACAGTATGTACATATACACACACCTATCATAAAGTAGAACAATGATGAACATTGTGACGGTTTTATTTTCCCAGTGTTGCACAATTTAAAAAAACATCAAATATACAGTGTGATGCTTTCTGCCTGCCTTTCTCATGAGAATTATAACACTATCTAAATTTATGAAAAACTACAAACGTATAAATTCATTAAGCAATCAGAATCGAGTGTTTAATGTCATGATTTTAGTTCTAAGACTATATCATATGTTAGTGATCGCATTTATTGTTTAAGTCAGTTTTCTAACAGAGATTGAGTTCTCATATGTGGATATGGACATCTTGTACTGTCCTAGAGGGGTGTGTTATAGAGACCAGGCCACACACACATATGGTATGACCCTTCTGCAGCCACCTGCTGGTCAAAGACACATATTGCAGCATGAATAATGTATAAACATCTTGGACAATTGGCTGTAACAAGCCAATCAATATAAAGCACGGTATAAAGTCAAAATCTACTAACAATTCATCTTGTTTTTGAGATTTTCTTTTGGTTCACTTGTGGGTAAGCATATATTAATCCCCAATATATATTTTTATGTCTTTATATTAAACCGGTGTTTCCTCTTTGGCTGGAATGAAAAATGAGCAATGCAGTGATGCTTGCAAAAGATTTCCTTTTAGTTACAAAAGCACAGCTTTCTGCTTTATTCTCCTTCAGACTGAGAAAGTCTTATTAAGAATGTAAAAAGTGGGATAAGGGGACACCCACCCAGTTTTTCATTATCTAGCACTTATCCTGTTCTGGGTTGCGGAGGCGCTGTAGTCTGTCCTAGCTAACATATGGCATGAGGTGGGATACAGCCTGGACAATTGGCAGTTTTTTTCAGGACATTTAGCAACATACAACCATTCACACAAACATTCACTCCTATGGACAATTTATAGTAACTAATTCACCTGTGCCCAACCACATCTGTTTGGAGACAGGAAGAAACTGGAGTACCCAGGGAAAACCTGCAAGGGAGAACATTCAAACACCACACAGAAAGACCCTGGGTGGGAATTGGACCCATGACCTTTGTGCTGTGAGGCTGGAGTGCTAGCCACTCTGCCACCCTCTCACCCCCCCCCCCCAAACATTGCCTTTTAATTGTGAAAACATTCCTGATGAGTACATAAAACATTGTTTTAAAATATCTGTTGATTTCTTTCTATAGGTATACAGTTTCCATAATAGGACCTGTGTCTCAGTGTTCCCATGCCCCCTGCCCCCTTTTTTTCCCCTAGAAATCATTAGGCACCAGTGAAGATATCAATTCACACCCTTTAATTAACCTGAAATATATCATGTTTTTGTACAGCCCCAATTAAGCACATAGGGGATAAACTGTATATAAAGATAGAAAAACAAATATTGTAACTGTAATTGTTTATCATTTGCATCCAATAAAAGCAAGCTAATACTATAATTAAAAATTCAAAGATTTTATTTGTCCCGTACCAGTTATATGCCATGCAACAAGTAGTGAAACGTACATCTAACACTGTTAGACTGCAAAGATAAAATAAGTAAATTCGAAAATACATAGAGATTAACAAAATACTTAAAATACTAAAGTACAAATAGAAATAGCAGATAATAATAGCAGCCAATGAACCTTAACAGGTTATAGCGCACACGTCGGATAGTACATAGGTGAAGTCCGGTATGCAGTGTCGTTACTCATTAACAAATTATACCAGCGTGTGTGTGATGCAGTGTGTGTTTGTACACGTTTAAATGTCTGATGGCCTGAGGAAAAAAGCTCCTCCTGAGCTGCTCCGTTTTAGCCATCAGGGTACAGAAGCATCTGCCTGAATGTAGCAGACTAAATTACCTGCTACACCACTGTTGGCTTTCCAAGGTCGGTGGAGTCTTTAAGGATCTTAACAGCCCAAGATTTGCATTGTTTATCGTCCGAAAGAAAGGAGCTCCATTCTGAAAATTTGCTCCGATGAGCGCAGAACTCTGTGAAGACCTTTACGGTCCTTGCCTGAGATTTTTCCCTACAGAAACCCTGAATTTGCTCAGTAGTCTCAGGTGGTACAGCCAGGGTCTGGCTTTTTTAACAAGTTTGGATGTGGTGAGACCAGGTTAAATCCTCAGAGATGTTCATGCCAAGGTATTTTAAGTTGCTCACTCTCTCTCCACTGGGGTCTCAATGATGAGTAGAAGGAGGAGGAGAAGGTCTGCTGCTGTGATAATCAACAACCAGTTTGTTGATTTTTCTGGCAATCAGAGAGAGAAGTTAGATTGGCACCATGACGTTAATCTCTCCACTCTCCATTGTTCTTTAAAATAAGGCCCATCACCACTGAAGCATCTGTAAGCTTGAGAGGATACACAGTCATGATACACAGACATATGTATAGAGGGAGTAGAGCAGAGGACTACGAGCGCAACCTTGTGGGGTTCCCGTACTCAGGGTGATGGTGTTATAGGTGGTCTGGACCACCCTCACTACCTGAGGTCTGCATAGCGGGAAGTCCAGAACCCATTCACTGAGGTGGGAGTCCAGTTCGAGGTCTTTGAGTTTAGATACCAATCTATGGGGGACTATGGTGTTAAAGGCTGAGCTGTGGTCTATGAACAGCAGCCTCACATAGTTCCCCTTATTGCGGTCAGTATGGGTGAGTGGCACGGAGGATGTGTGAAACAGCATCTTCAGTAGACCTATTGGAAATAGGCAAATTGGAAAGGGTCAATGGCATTTATGATGGAGAAGCAGATGGTGTCCTTGATAAGGTTCTCAAAGACTTTCATGATCAGTGAGGGGAGGGCCACAGGTCGATAGTCATTCAGGCAAGAGGGCTTGCTGATTTTAGGAACAATGACAGATTTTTTAAAGCAGGTAATGACAACTGACTGAGCAAGAGACTCAGATGGATAGAAGATAGATGTAAACATGCCAGTCAGCTGATCAGCGCATGATCTTAGTACACGACCAGGGATGCCATCTGGCCCGGCTGCTTTCCTGATGTTCACAACGCTTCAGAGCTTTACGAACCTGGTCCTCCATCACATTGATGGTGTGCTCGTCACTGGCGCAGCTGTTCCTCTCCACAGTGCACACCGGCAGACTGCTGACATCACCAGGGCAGTCTGCTTCAAAGTGAGCATAGGAGGTGTTCGGCGCATATTGCTAGAGAAGCGTTCACATTCGCTACGACAGGGGGTTTACTTATGGATGGTTGAGGTCTTTCACTTTCTTTCTGGCTTTGGTCAAGCAAGCAGGTCACCACCCTTTGAAAAGCTCGTCTGTTTTGCTGAGTTCTGTTCCTGAGCCAGGCTGTGATGCTCCTTGTCAGGATGCTCTCAACGGTGAAGGTGTAAAAAGTCCTGAGCACCTGAGAGGGCCGTTTAAAATCCTTTAGTCGTCTGAGGGGGAAAAGACGCTGCCTGGCCTTCTTGATTGTGTGGTGGATGTGACATGATCATGGCAGGTCCTGTTTGATGTGAACACCAAGATGCCGGAAACTATCCACTCTCTCTACTGGCATCCCGTGGAGTCTTCAAGTACACTCTAAAGCAGGGGTGTCAAACGTACGGCCCGGGGGCCGGATCAGGCCCGCAAACGGGTTTAATCCGGCCCGCGATATGCTTTTGTGAAGTTAAAAATGAGCTGCAATCTTTCAATAAAAGATCCGGTCCGGCCCACTTGGGAAAAGATTTTCCTTCATGTAGCCCCTGAGCTAAAATGAGTTTGACACCCCTGCAAGACTGTTTTGTCCCAGGAGATGGGCAGGTTTAGAAACAATCATTAAGATAAGATTTGACAGATTTTAGATATCTAATGCTACTGACATATCCATTACCCCAACTACCACCATTTTGAGGATGTTTTGAGGATGTTTAATTAACAGATTATACAATATTATTAATAAAACTGGCATAATATTGAATGATAACAAATGAGGAACATTCTCTCCACCGCATTAGGAAAAAGTTATAAGAACATAATTGAGGAATGACTTGACCAAATTTTTTAAATAATATGTTCTCATAATGTAATGTATTAACAAAGTTAAACTAAATGTTATATCATTGAGGCCTGAGATGACAGAAGCATTCTGGGTGACCCCGAAAATGTCGGTCATATACTGTGATATACTGTAATACTGTAACTGTCCTGCATAGTACAGATTCAGTAAAATAGAGTTGTATGAAAAAAGCCTGGTAAAGGAAGGTGGTAGCTCAGTGGTTAAGGTGTTAGGCTGCTGATCGGAAGATCGGGATTCTCTTCCCAGCACCGCCAAGCTGCCACTGTTGGCCCTTGCCAGGGACTTGTAGGGACTTGCGGTCCGATACGGTGCATTTCCCAAACCAGACAGTGATGCACCTGCTCAGGATGCTCTTGATGGTCCCTCTGTAGAATGTGGTCAGGATGGGTGGAGGAAGACAGGCTTTCCTCAGCCTACGTAGGAAGTAGAGACGCTGCTTTCTACTGACGGAGCAGGTGTTTAGTGACCAGGTGAGGCTCTCCGCCAGATGAACACTGAGGAACTGGTGCTCTTGACTATCTACATGGGGGTTCCATTGATGTCCAGGGGAGAGTGGTCGCTCTGTGCTCTTCTGAAGTCAACAACATCTCTTTGGTTTTGTCTACTTTCAGAGACAGGTTGTTTGGAGTTGTGTGCTGCCTGTCTGAGCTGTTGTCTGCTTGAGATAAATTTACTTTGACAGGATTTTAATAACAGCTCCTGTGGTAAGACTCCCATGCAGAAAAGGTGCCACTTATTGCGAGCGATTAGCTGTCTTCAGAGAACTGATGCATCTGGCTATAGCCCAGCTGTTGGGGTTTATTCCACAGCTGTCTAGATTGCTGAAACAAGGTCAAAGCTCTGAATTGAAATGTCAGAATTGTGGGATTGGAAGAAAACTTTGTTAATTGTTAAATAGCATCAGAATGTTCCATAGTAGCTGAAAAACTCTCCCGATGAATACTATATAATGGCATTAGCAACAAGCAATGCATTTAGAGCATTAGCTAGCTGGTGAGTCTTCAAACCTTGGTGCCATGGTATAAAGATCTGCAAAGAAAAAAGCTGAATGGCATTTGAAGAACAGTTTTTAATTAGCTCAGCTCAGGTAATATGGAAAAGGAAACCACAACTGAACTATACTTTAACTACTGAATAAATGAATAAGACCATAAATATTCAGCAAAGTCTGTGGCCTATGGCATATTTTTATGTCAAACCGGAAAAACAATGGACCACTGCAGAACTAATTGCAGCTGGTATAGCCAAACCGAATAGATGGGTTTAAGAATAACTTGGAGACAGACATAAATAATAAAGAAATGTGAATCAAGGGATTTCGTCATTAAAGTATAATAAAAAATGACTATTGCAAACAGGGGTATGCAAGTAATGACTTTCTTGCCAGTTAAATCATTTTGTTTGCTTCATACACAAGCAATTCATTTATTGGCGCTATTGGAACTGTGGCCTTCAGTGGATTCAGTTATGAATCTCTTAATGACAAGATTGAAATTGTGCATCCTTGGAATTAAGTTTGCTAGCACTTGAAAAAGGATTTGAATACTTACAGATTAAACATCTAAATTGTCATTTTATATGAGAAATGGATTTTCATATAAAGATGCCTAAATCGTTTCACTCTCAATTCTGAGGGTTTGTCTGGCAGTGATTTGTCTTACAAGTGCTGATAGTATTTAGTGTCTACTTATAGATTACAACGATATTAAATCAAAATCAAATATTAAATCAAACACTAGCATAATGAGCCTTTGAGAAAGTGTATTTAATTGTTTAAAAAGAAAACAAGAAAATACCAATTACTGTAACCATTGATCAGCAATGTCAAACGTAATTCAGATTATTATTTTTTTTGCATTATGTGAATTGCATTGTATTTTTTTTTCAAGGTGATAAAAGCAAAATTATTATGAATGAAAACCTAATTTTACACTCCCGTTTCAAGTACTAAAGTAGTCATTGGGTGCACTGGCCCTGTTTCACTCTCCTCTGTATCCACCCAAGTGCTTCACTGAGAGCGTTGTACCTGCAATGTCAGCACAATGATGCAGCCAACACACTGTCAAGAAAGTCCATAAGCCCAGGAGAGGTCCTGGGGGTTCCGTCGATGTCGAGGGAAGTGTGGTCGATATGTGCTCTTCTGAAGTCGACAACCCTCTCTTTGAACGTAGATAAAACCAGAGACAGGTTGTTGGCTCCACACCAGGATATTAGCTGTTTCACCTCTTCTCAGCATGCCGAATCGTCATACTCGTCTGGCTGCGATGGCATATTCGTAAACAGTACATTTTAGCAGCAGTAAAGTGAATGTCCATAAATGGCATTTTGAGTAGTAAACATTGATTTCTATTAATGAGTGTGTGTGCTGTCTGTGAGATTGGGAGAATTAAGATCTTGGTGTTAAGAAGGCTGATGAAGACTTGTGGATAAAAACTGTTGGGCAGTCTAGTTGCATAAGCCAAAATGCTTCGGGACCTTTTTCCAGAAGACAGGAAGATGAAGTGTGTGTGTGAATCGTGTGTGGGGTCAGCAACAAAGCTGGTGGCTTTGTGGATGCAGTGTGAGGTGTAAATGTCCATGATAGAGGCGAGAGAGACTCCAATAATCTTCTCAGATTTCCTCACTAACCGCTGTGGGGTCTTGTGTTCCACAATGGTAAAATTCCCAAACCAGACAGTGATGCAGCTGTTCAGGATACTCTCAATGGTCACTATGTAGAACGTGGCCAGGATGGGGGGAGGAAGATAGGGTTTCCTCAGCCTAGGTAGAAAGTAGAGACGCTGCTGGGCTTTCTTGCTGATGGAGCTGGTGTTAAGTGACTAGGTGAGGTTCGCCGCCAGATGAACACCGAGTGACCTGGTACTCTTGACGATCCCCACGGAGGATTGATTGATGTTCATGGGAGACTGGTCATGCTGTGCTATTTGGAAGTCAACAACCATGTCTTTAGTTTTGTCAATGTTCAGAGACAGGTTGTTGGCTGCTTCTGTGTTTCGTCATCATTTAATCGCGGAATTCTCAAGTCGGCAGTTATGACGCATATTTTTAGCGACAAAAAAATTAAAAACGCTTTTTTTTAATGTTACAAGAGCATCATAATCTTAGAATTTAGAATTACTTTTTTTTAATAAACTAACTAACTAAAAATAAATTCAATTTAAATATTTGTTATCCATTTTCCAAATCTATAGGGAGCCGCAGCATAGGGATGAAAGAGCCACTTGCGGCTCCGGAGCCGCGGGTTTCCGACCCCTGACATAGGACATGAGCTTATTTGCACACTCATTTAATATGCTTTGTTGAGGAGAGATGTCATAGTAAAATGATTAGACAAATTGAAACTTTGCATTGTGTAGAAAAGCATCTCAGAAGGCACAGAATGTTGAACATTAAAGCAAATGTGCTGTAACACTGATGAGTGAAATAAATAAAAAGTGTTTTTTTTCCAGCAGAGAGCTAATTCAAACAGACACTTGAACAACTGTGTAACTACCAGACCGGCAGTTTTAATGATTTAAAGGGCCGATTTTTCTTGGCTGACACCATGATCCCTTTATTGACATGACCCAATGACATGACCTAAAAGTATACTTTTTTTTAAACATTTTGTAAGCTGTTTTCATACTATTCACATCAACAAGGCTGCTTTCGAGCAGTTCAGTGGCTCTTTTTACAGTATATTGCTATGTGGAACACCTTGGGAAAAATAAAGAGAGAGAATGTGAGTCTCCGAATCTCACCCAGAATAATCAGCATCTATGATATTAAACCTTTTGTCTGGAGACATCGTAAAAAAAGTGTCACTCATTTTCTCACCATGCTCAGAAACTAAGTGCTCTCACAATTAATCACATTCTCCAGGAGTGAAGAGGCTTTCAAACAATAAACGGGGCCCTTTCGGAGCTAGTACGCTAATAGGGAAAGAGCTGCACAAATCATGTGAACAGCAAACACAAGCACAGACATAATCATGTAATTAGATTGGCTTTATTTCTCCCATTACACAGAAATGGTTGAAATCGGAATGCCAGCTACTAAAAACAGAATTAAAAATGTATACATAATATCATGGGGCGTTTTATTAAGTCCCAGAACAAATAATGTGTGGATATATAGTGCAGTAAGTATGCATGAGTATTTAAACGCCTGAATAGGCCTCCAAAACATCACAATAATCTCCTCTGAGTGAGAGTTAAATTCAGGGATCAGTAAAGTATATTATAGCCAACAGAAACAAAGAGAAAAATCATATTAATGTGCAGTTTTCAGTAGTGTTAACCCTTTTATTATCAAATACCTATAAATGCCTGCACTTAAATTAAATATTCCTCATGGAAATAATAAGCCATTGCAATCTACCTGCATACCAAAGTATTTCCTTTTACTCCCATAGTCATCCTTTTAAATTAAATCAAGCATCTAGACATTCAGCCTGCATGTGCAAACATGTGTGGAAGAAAATGGGGCATTCTGAAGAGCTCAGCGAATATAACACAGGTTGATCGGATACCACTTTTGCAATGCCAGTTCATGAACAATCCATTAGAAACTTTCTATTGGCATTTATATCCATGGCTGAACAGCTGCATACAAGCCTCACATTACCAGGTACAATGCCAAACATCAGACAAATTGGTGTACAACATGCCACCACTAAAATCCGGGGCAGAGGAAACGTGTTCTGTGGAGTGACAAATTAGATTTCTATGTTAAGCATTCTGAAGGGTGAGTCTGGGTTAAGAAGATGCCAGGAGAACATTACCTGCCAGCCTGGATTGTGCCAACGCTATATTTTGGTGAAGGAGGGATAATGGAATAGGGCTGTTTTCCAGAGTTGGGGCTATAGGTCCTTGCTTTCAGTAAGTAAAAATGTTAATATTTTGGCACCAAGACATTTTGGACAATGATATACTTTCAGATCTGTGGGAACAGTTTGGGAAAGGTCCTTTTTTTTAATTCACCACTACTTTGTTCCAGTGCAGAAATCAAGGTCCATAAAGATATAATTGAAAGAGTTTGGTGTGGAAGAACAAGAACTGACTGCACAGCGCTCTGACCTTCACAAACACCTCTGGGATTAACTGGATCAAAAATTGCAAGCCAGAACGTTTGTGCAAACTTTAGTCCGTGACCTTACAATAGTTAAACTGGCTGATTAGGCAACAATTCACACAAACACTACACAATCTTGTAGAAATCCGGAAAAGAAAGGTTAAATCGCTTATAGCCTTAAAGGGGGAACAAACTCCAATTTAATGTCTAGTATTTACATGAATATTTTCAATGCGATGTCATCAAAGTCCCTTTTGGTGTAATGGTCCCAATACATTTGTCTATACAGTATAATGTACAGTATATACTATAATAGGTATACTAATCTTATTTTGAATTCTTTTAATCTTCTTTTACTAATTTTTGAAATCTTTTAATAGGAACTATTACGACTAATAGGAACTACTAGGATCAATGGCTGTATTTAAAATATTTCAACATGTTAAAATATAATTTTTTGCAGCAGAAACATTAAGGGACATGATGAGCCTGACCATAATGAGCCTACTGACCATAATGTAACATTTGTTTGCAAGTAGGTCATTGCTAGTTAACTGGTCTCTTGCTTAACTGTTTTGTCATTATTCTACCAATAGTTGTTTTGACAACTCTGGTCATTAGAGAGCACCTGCTATTTAAATGACAGCATAATCAGTTGTCCAAATTCCAAAAAGCCAATCCAGTAAACCTGTTGATTGCCTCTCTAAGATATGGCTGTTAGATTGTGTTCGAACTCGGGGATGGAGTAGTACCATTAGTTATGGCTTCATAAGTTTACAACAGTTTAAAACTGTAATTAGAGACAAAATACATGAGCAATGCAGGTAAAGATTCAGGTGAGACTCATAATAATCAGGAGTGCTTTGTGCCAGATGACTTTGGTAATGTTGTACAAGAGGTTTGTTAAGTATAGTAAAATTAGTAACTACCTCCTCTGTATTTCCTGTAGCCTTTCCTCTTATTTAAAGTAAAATTCAAATTGTGCAAATAAGCATTACATAAAGTACCTATGTGTAGACTTAAAATCAGAGCTTAAATGTGTAGTTTTATACTACATTTTAAAGTAGTGTTGGCTAAAGCAGTTTTAAAAAACCCTTCCTATAATAAAATGATACATAAAGATCCTCCTACACCTAAACAAGATTGAATATTTATGCTAGTAGACAAAAGGAAGTATAGTGGTGGAGCTATATTTAAACAAAAGTGCGTATACCAGCTCGCTGTAAATATCAGATGGCATTGAAAGTTGACAAAGACTTGCTCATCATGACTGGTACTCATGACTGCCCCGCTTCTTCCAAAACCTCTCCACCAATCAGATGTTGTCTGTGCAGGTTCCACCAATCAGATGTTGTCTGTGCAGGTTCAGGATTGAGTCAGCAATGATGCGCGCTGTCTTCTTTTGGTAGCCACCTGATGTCACCATGAGAATGGGGATCCCTCTCCTCCGTGCGGCCCTAAACACAATCTCGTCTCTCGTCACGATGCCCTGAGAGCAGACGAACACAATCATCATATAGTGAATGAAGGACTGTGAGAACACTTATAACACAGAACTTATAACTTATTATTATACTACTTATTATAATT
>JAOUQX010000001.1:12960202-12975134 GCA_028566295.1 Liobagrus marginatus
TGGTTATACATCAACATAAGTTGTAAGAATCCTCAATATATTTCTCAATAAATATAATGGGTAGATCATTTTGACTTCGTCATTTCAAAAGTAGCTCCCATTCTGAAAAAGTGTGAGCACCCCTGCCCTAAACTAAGCTTCCAATCGCGGGGTGCTTCCTGAGCTTCACGATCTCCACTGGGGCTGGGTTGATGGGCTGCTTAACTGGCACACAATGTTAACCCTATGTGGAGGGGTGCCTCGCCGGTAGTGTGTGACCTAAGTGCTGACACAAACATGACATGCAACATTCAATGATCAACAATCAACAATGACTGATAAAGGGATGGAAACACACAAGGGAATATATACAGACGTTAACTAGGTGTTATTGACTGAAACAAGACACAGGTGCTGGAGATTTAGACAAGACTTCGTAGACAGGCACACACACTCGTAGTTTCGCGGTCAGCACGTTGTCACCTTCTGGCACCCGACCTGGCATGCCATGTCTGTGTGTGTGTGACAGGGGGGCCAAAAGTATACAAGTAGCTGTTATGACTTTCTCATCATAGAATTTCTATGGGCGTGAGGGAAAGCAAATGTAGCTTCCGCTGACACATGAGATGGAGGACCAAATGACTGCAAGGATATCGTCCGGGCTACCTTGGCAGGCACCTTGGGCATGCTAAAATAAATGCCCTCACCCCCTCCTGGAGCAAATTCCAAGCAAGATGGAGCCATGGACAAGGCCTGGAGGTTATCAATCCTCTTGAGCAAATTGAGTGCCAAAAGGAAGGACATCTTTAAAGTTATGAACTTGATGAGAGCTACCTCTAAAGGCTCAAAGGTTGCAATGGTCAGCCAACTCTGAATCTCCTCACGGAACAGTTCAGGTGCCAAAGATCTATAATGGGACTCAGCTCATCCATCCTTAGTTAGCACTATGAAATACAGGCTGTAGAATCTTTTATGTCTATCTGCAGGAGGAACACGCTCTATGGCTTGGGTTTGTAGAACGTCGGTGCACCTTGAAACAATTGTTTAAACGAGGTTAGCGCATCAGCTTCCCAAGGGTCCCACAAGGAGAACAAAGCATATTCATCCTGCTCCTTGGCCGCGAAGGACATGTTAGCATCAATACCTTTTTTTCCAGCCCTCCCTCGCAAGAATTATGACTCAAATCCATATTCTCAGAAGTTGCCTCCATGTAGGTGTGACATTTCAACTCCCAAACCTTCTATAGATTGGCTCAAGAGGCCACACTCTCCCACTGTTGCTGCTTGTGTGAGGAGCCGCTTCTGGATTCACAGAACATCTTGACAATGGCATTGACTGTGTTTACAGAGTTCAGAAGGAGGAGAAAGGTCTTAATGGCCAAAGAAGTCTCCTTGCTATCCCTGAGAGAAAAGTCGGTTGCCCAGGACAGCTCCTGAACCACATTGGGGCCAACCCCCTTGCCTAGTTCATTTTCCGTAAGAAAGTCGGCTGGGTACACCTGCAAAAGGGAGATTGTATGTAGACAAGCTCCCGCCTGCACTGCCCTGCTTTTGTAACAGCTTAGGTCAACTTTGAGAGCTTCAGGGATGATAGCGAGCTAGAGGACAGATAGGAGGCTAGTGTCTCCTACAACATAGACATTATCCCATAGCTGTTCCCTGTGTTGCCCAAAAATGAATGTATTCTTTTGTACTCTGGGGCCAGACATCCTTGTGAAGAATTGCCTGTTTACCTGACTTGGAGACTACGACATAGGTTTCAGGAAGCGCTCATCCAGCTTGCACCTGTTGAGAGCCTCCTGCTGCAAAGATTAAAGTCGGGCTGTAATTTGGCTATGGCTCGTGCTACAGCTTCCGACAGCTTCTCACATTGCAGTGAAGGCTGGCGACAAACCTACCTCGCTCACGTTGATGCTAAGGATGGCCAGCTTCTCAGAGCTCATATCTACATGACTTCCTCACGTAAGCTTGGTTGAAGCTGTCTTTGGTCTTGATTCCCTACATGGTGTGCACTTAAAATATTAATGGGCTGTGTTGTGAAATGTGTGCAGGCATCACCGTTAGCCTGACAGAGTTTTCAAAAGGCACCCTCTGATACAGCCACATTCTAAATTGCTTCTCTCACTTTGTTTTCAGCTGGCTGACAGCTCATCTCTGAGCTAATGTGATACATGGAGCCATGGAGAGGAATCTAGGCAGCAGGGAGCCAGCAGCTCTTAAGGCGGAAGATACTGACTGGCCTACAAGAAATGTTATGTCTTAATGACTCCATAATGGAACAAGGCCCCAGAAAACATCAGAATTAACAGTTACTAGATTCTTATTCCATTATCCCATTATTTCATTTGTTCCATCTTGCAATGAGAAAAATGTTAGCAGTGGAACTCAAAATTCACATATATGAGTGACAGAAAATATTTAGATTCATAATGGGCAAGTGGTTTAGCTTAGAGGATTTCAATGTGCAATCGTATAAGCATTCTTTTTTGGACCAAACATCTTGTCATTGGCTTCTATCAAAAAGGTAAAAGGACTGTTTTTTAGTCAACAAATAAATATCCAAACAGAAAAAACTTATTTAGCTCATAGAGCTGTTTCCTTAGTCGTCTGGTCTTTTAGTCGCGGTCCTAGACCCTACATTCAATTGGAAATCTTAAACCAGACACTTTATTTAATGAAATGCCAAGAGAACATACTTGTAAATATTAACCCAATCAATGGTGTTGTGTTGCACTTTTCAGACAGGACTTTTGCTTAACACAAAAAGTCAATAGACAACCAATTGAAAATTAGAATGGTATAAACGCCATGTGATTATGGACATTAACAATAAATCATTATATCTATAATCATTTGCCAATTGCTAAATAATGTACCTTACATTATTAACAAAGCAGGATTTCATATTTTTTAAAAGCAAAAATTTACGGTAATAAAGTCCTACTCAGTTTGCTTCAGTAAAGACTAATCATTTGGTATGTACTGTGGAATGTCTAAAAATAACCAGTGATGCTGTTTTATTAACAGGGATACTCACTCTTGTTTCTCATTTCGTAATGAATGGCTCATAAATTCTTAATAGAATCCTCTCTTCATAAACCTTAACACCTCTGGGAATTCCAAGATGTGCCTGACATCCAAATCAGCATCTGAATGTGGATTACTCTAGGGTGTAAACTGTGGCCTCATTAATAGAGGTAGAGCATGCTTACTTTATGTGCTTTGATTTCCCTTGACAATCCATGTCTATGTTATCGACAGTCTTTTTCAATGTATGTTCTAAAATGTTCATTACACTGCCTCTTTATAGTCCTACGAGTACTGTATTTAGGAATTCGGTACCTGCAAAAGCACAAAGACACATCTGCACTTGTCAGGGCAAGTTCAAATTCAGATCGTATTTATCACATACGCTGAAATGTTTTTATTCCGTATATCCCATCTTACGAATTTGAACGCTGGGGTCAGAGCGCAGGGTCAGTCAGAACGTGTGGCACCCCTGGAGCAGCTGAGGTTAAGGGCCTTGCTCAAGGGCCCAATTATGGTAGCTTGCCTGGTGTGAGGCTTAAATCCCCAACCGTCTGATCACTGGCCCAGAGCCTTAACATTGAGCCACCACATCCTGTTGACCAAATTATCCAGTGTTGCCACATACAAGACCCTAACAAACATCTAAAGGAGACAACAACCACAACGATATTATAATATACAATTAAGGTCTGTATTCATTCATTCATTCACAATGTGCAAAGATATATTGGGACACCTAACCATTACATTCATGTGTTTTTTAAACATTCTATTCCAAACCTAGTCTCATTCTTACTTTTATAATAACCTCCACAATTCTGGAAATGCTTTTCTCTAGATTTTTGCACACTCGGGGTTGTTTAATGGGGTTGAGGTCAGGGCTCGATGCAAGACATTATGTCTTTATGGAGCTCAAGGGCTTTGGGCAGAGTTGCATTGTTATGCTCGAGCAGTGTCTCCTAGTAACATTCTTTCATTCATTCATTGTCTAGCGCCTATCCTGTTCAGGGGGCACTGTCTATCCCAGCTAACTTAGGGCGTGAGGCGGGGTACATTCCTGGACAATCGCCAGTTAATCACAGGGCAAACACTTCGAGACAGAAAACCATTCACACACACATTCACTCATACGTACAATTTAGAGTAGCCAATTCACCTATGTCCAATTGCATGTGTTTGGACACGAGAGGAAACCAGAGTACCCTGGAAAAACCAGTGCAAGCACGGGGAGAACATGCAAACTCTACACAAAAAGTGAGACAATCAAGCTGTATGTCATCTGCACTCCCCGCAACCCGGGGTTCCTTGGTCTTCCCTGGCTGCAAGCTGCATAACCCTCGGATCTCCTGGCGGGAGCGCGCAATCACCCACTGGAACAACCAATGCCTCGACCGCTGCCTCACCTGACCGGTACTGCTCTGCGCCACGCAACTCAGTAACATTGCATCAGAATCCCTGAACATTCCAGCTGCGTACCATAACCTTTCGGCGCCATTCAACAAAGCTAAAGCCACGTGCCTGCCACAACATCGTGCATACAAATGTTTCATCAACCTCCTCCCGGGGGCCACCCCCCCCAGGGGTTGTACCTATCCTCTCTCCCCGAGACAGCCACCAACACCTAAAACAGCGCTTTTCACACGCGCCTATACTGCATCACCCTGATGACAAACGGCCGTTTGTGATCGAGGTAGACACCTCCAACGATGGGCTGGGCGCCATTTTATTGCAGTGGCACGGTGAGCCACCAAAACTGTTCCCCTGTACTACTATCACAAACTCTCGGATGCTGACCATAACCACAACATGGACAATCGGGAACTCCTATTTGGGAATAGGATACAGCACCGGCGACCAGCACCGCATTACACCGTGGGACAGTGGGTCTGGCTATCCATTCAGGACATCTGCACGCGAAAAATGCAAAAAGCTCTGTGCCAGGTACATGAGACCATACAAAATGAAATATTTTAGGGAAGTTGGGGGGCTCTCTCACAATCGACGATGCACACTTCTCTTTCAACCAGATCTCCTGCTAACGAACTCTGCCCTCTTCCTGACTTCACTCCGCCTGACTCCCGTCTGCCTCTTCGACACAGATTAAGCCTGACCCTCAGTGTTTCCTGTTGTCTGTCTGTCTGTCTGTCTGTCTGTCTCAGTTCGCAATAAAACTACACTCCGTATGGATCTCTCGACTGTGCCTGGTTCATTACAGATTGCATATGGATTTTCTTAATTACACTAAGAAGTTTTGACGAAATAACATGTAAATTATGCACCTGTCATTGTAAACTGCTGTGTGGGTGAAAGTTAGTGTTATGACGATTAAAACAGACAAAAAGAATCTGAAGAAAAAGCTTTGCTTTTTAGACGTATAACAGGCTATTTGAAATACATTTCTTTCCAAAAAAGACCTCTTACCGCAACAGCACTGGAGTGCTTATGTAACCTTGTGTAAATGACAAAATCTTACAACCCTTTTTCGGTGTCATTACTTTATCATTACTTCCTGTTTCATCTACAGCTGGCTCATAAGATCTGACTGGCAGTGGGTTATTTTAATCTGTCTAAGGATTTTAGCTTTTAGTGAGCATCAGAGAATGATGTATTTAATTCATTTCTTGCCTCTGTCAGCTTTTGCAAAATGGCTTGGGCTTCAATTTGTGGGGGTGTGTTTGTATAGCATAGTCAATATATTTGTCCTTTAGTGACCTGTCATGATGTCCATGACAATGATTAAGGATGTGGACAATAGGATGGATTGCTGCTTGTTCGTCATTTGTGCAATTGCCTACAAATATACACTGCAGTACAAAAGTTTTATAACATTTTAAAAAATGACAATATGTACAGCAAACATATAACAAAATGTCATTTATACATACACGATATACTTTATTACGAACACCTGTACATCCTGAAATTATTTTATCAGCCAATAATGTGTGAGTAGTGTATTTTATTTTAGGTCAAGTAGATACAGCATAAAGAGCTTTAGTTTCTATTTATGTTAAAAACGTGACTTGGGTCTTGGCATTCATCTGGGCACCAACATGTGCTGGTTGGTATTTATTAAACTGGTCATTTAAAAAACAAAATTATATTTGACTCTCACACACAACAGTCTCATAAATGTGTAACAATAAATAAGTGTAGGGTATGTGAGTATGTGGGTGAAACCAGATAGTTGATTAAAGAATTATATAAAAAATGTAAAAAAAACAAAAACAAAAACAGATTGGTTCAAGCTACACGTAAGCAACTCAATCACTCTTTACAGCTGTGGTGAGCAGAAATTCTTCTCCGCAAGACCAAATCATCCAACCTTGATTTAGATGGTCTACAATAGCAGTTGATCACACTGGGTCTCCACTCTTCCCACTCAGTCAGCCAAGAATAGAATAAAAATAAGCTAAAAATACCTGACGCGATCTGAGACGCCACACCAGAGAGATCAGGATCCATGTGTGTAACCTTTATTTCAAACTCGAGGTGAGGGTAAAGAGAGAGCGATAGTGTGTGTGTACGTGTGTGAAGACAAACAGTCAATATGCCGGAGGTGTTTAAGTCACCGCGGGCTGATCTGTGTCATTGTCGTTGTGCTCAGACGCATGCACGTTGGCTGCATTGCTCGTAACAGGGTCCCCCCCTGCAAGCAACTCCCGGCGTGAGCTTGTGGTTGACGGCGCGGTCGACCCCGGCCCCGAGGCCAGGGCTTGTCTGGATGTCTCTGGTGAAAGTCCGGACCGAACCCCTCCCAGTCTTCAAGATACTGTAACCCCCCACCCTCTCGGGAACATACCTGCGGATCACGGGCCATGCCGGCAGGGGCGGCTACCATGCGTTCTGTTGCTGGATCTCACGCATAAAGTCCCACTCTACCGGTGCTACAATGAGGGACTCTGGAAGGATTGGGTCAGAAGCACTTGTCGACACAGTTGGTTCATGCTGCCTGGATAGTAAAGTAAAACCGGGTGAAAAACAGTGCCCATCGCGCCTGTCGGGGATTTATTCGCTTAGCTGCGTGGATGTACTCGAGGTTTTGGTGATCGGTTGAAGACCAGAATGGGGTGTTTCGCCCCCTCGAGCCAATGCCACCACTCCTCCAAGGCAGCCTCCAAGGCAACCTTGTGCATGAAGTTCCCAGTTGCTCACATTGTAATTATACTCCGCCAAGGTAAGCTTCTGCAAGTAATAGGCGCACGGAAAGAGCTTTCCCATCTCTATTGTATCCCTAATTCACCTGCGATCTCCCAGAATCCCTTGAAAAAAAACAGTCTGCTTCAAAATAAATGTCACTCCTTCAGACAATACAAAGTACTTTTTTTAAATGAACAATCAAAACAAAATTAAATAAAGGTAAATATCTGACAAAATACTGACAGCGTTAATAAAAACTACACAAAACAGTACTCTATATTGAATGGAGTTTGCCTTGGACTTTCTTCCCTTTCAAACGCTGTTGCGACAGGGGGCTTAAACATCAAAGTAGGTAATCAACACAAAAAAGTTCAAGAGTCGTATTCACTCCATATGGGTGCTCGGACATGGGTCACTGGCTTTTTCTGATTTATGCATGGGCACTTCTTTGTAATGTATTCCTCTACCTCTTTTCATGAAGAGCCAGTAGAATTTTTCCCTCGCTCCATGATGCACTCGATATACAACCACATGCCCCATCTCATCCTACACGTTCTCTAGGACATACTGCTTATATTGGGCTGGGAGGACAATGTGCTTTCTCTCTGCTCTTTACTTCTGCAGAAGTAGTTTCCCTTTTTCATATAGAAGTTGTCTGCCAGCTCCAGTCACTACTTTACTCATGTTCTTGTCCTGCACCTTGATTTTCTTCTTCATCCTAAGTATTCAAGAAATGACTGGGTATTCTCTTTGAGCTTTGAACAGTTCACTTCTGCTAATTGTTGGCAAGAATGAACAGTGGGATGAATGAACATATGGAGGTGCTATACAAGCCACCTCCTTTCTTTTAGCTCCATCCCAGACTGCTTGAATCACTTCTGATGACAGGTTTTCAGTGCACTCACTGACATAATTCTCCATGTCAAGAGGAATGAATAACAGGGTGTCAGCATCAATGCTGAACTTACCAGGCATGACAATTCACCCAAGGCCAACTGCACATAGGTCAAGGAATTTTTTACAGCAAAATGTGGTGCATATATGATCTTCTCAGACACTGCCAATTTCAATGCCAATCCTGCTGAACAGTGTCTCTATTGTGTCATGCATACTTATGGAATTAACCATGCTAGTGTGTCAATTCAAAGTTCATTAAGTTGTTTAATAGGGTCATCCTAGGTTTTCTGCTCACTCTTTTTTTCTTTACCTACAGGCTCATTTTTGAGTTGTGCACCATTTGCAGTACTTTGCATTGTACATGGAGCTGAACCCAGACTTTGCAACCTCTCATTTTCATCACTGGTGATTTTTGCTACATTTCTCAGTATTGCCTCATCTGTAATACTGCGGTTGAACCTCAAGGGCTTTAATTAGCAGCAGATGTCTTTATGCTTATGCTACAAACCTTGGTAAACAGTGTGAAGAACATGTACAATACATTGCATGGCTGTATTCTATCTCACATCAGTGTTGGTTTGTTTTACAGCAATGAGAATTTTCTGTTTGAGGCCTATTATTTTATACAGGAATTGCTGAGGTGTTTCATTTTCATTCGGTTTTATGCACATTAACTCCTGAAACAACTGTGTACTGCTTTTGTCCCATAGTTGTGACTGCAGAAACCTATTAAGCTCCCCAACAGTCATGTCTTCCTACATGATTAGCATATCATTGAAGTTAACAGGTTTTATTATCCGTAGAGTGCCCCTGACCAATTCTGCAGCTCAAAAATGCTCTTTGAACCCATCTTCAATTCATCAGCATACACTAGTGTATGTAATGTATAATGTATAATTGCCAATTTGCCCCCTTGAACTAACATTGCTGATGGTATGAAAGGTCTCAGCTGTATGGATTGCCCAAGGTTGTTTCTAGGTTGTGTTGTGTCATTATTATACAGGTTTTGCCATTGAAGGGTGTTGTGTAGAGGTTGGGAGGTAATGAAAAAGTCTCTTACTTAGTTCTTCACAGCTTGGATGTGTGATGTTCTGGTTAATGTCTGGTTAAGTTTGTGCTTGCTAGGCTAACTTGCCTTGAGCCAGCTACAACTTCAGGTGATGTCCCGTGAGGGGCATCTGTATCTGTGATGTGACCAGTAGTGCTAGATATTTGTGCAGTGGATGCAGTATATGGATCATGGAGTGGGAGAGAACTCCTCAAGGCGGTCAACTGCCGGCTCGCCGGAGGTGCACGAGTGTGATGAGGATGACGAAAGCTTCTGGTGGCAATCGGGTGACGACGCACCGGAGGTCTAAGCACACAGTGAGGAGGAAGGGACCTCTATGTGCGCTTATCTCCTGAGGAGCGCATGGCATGCCTCACTCAGGGAGAGCACCACCCGGTGGGCTACATCACAGAATTTCTGGAGCTTGCTCCGATCTCAGGGTTAAAGGACATGGATCTTGGAGCACTGTTTTAGTTCAGCCTCAGCGAGCCCTACCGGACTGAACTGGCACACTGGAGGTACGAATATTCACATCTAAAAAGTCTGTAATAATTCAGGACACCTTATTCACAGTCTGATCAGATTTATTCCGTTTGTTCCACTCTGATATCTGAAGCAGCATATTTATTTATGAATTATGAATGATTTTTTTTCTGCATTCCACCAGGAAGTTGTGTGCTGCCGCTGAGGCCACCCTAGAGCCGGTCTTAGGTGCTGAACCCATCGCTATGCCGAGTCCAACTGCTGAATCGGCTGCTCTAGTGTCTCTACCACCTGCTCCAGAGACTGCACCACCTGCTCCTCAACTCACGCCCCGACCCTCCTCCAGAATCCTGTCTCGGCTCCCGATCACCCTCCTGAGCCCCGTATCGGCCCCAAACTTGCGCCAGTGCCTAGTATCAGCCCTGAACCCCTTCATGAGCCCTGTGTTGGCCCCGAACACGCTTACAATTTCTGTATCGGTCCCGAGCCTGCTCCCAAGTCCAGTATCGGCCCCGAGGCCGTTCGCAAATCCGATAGCGGCTGCCGCTCCGCCACGGACGTCGTTCCGTCTCCAAGCTCGGACGCGGACGTCGCTCGGTCCCTCAGCTCGGCTGAGGATGTCCCTCAGTCTGCCAACTCAGCAGCGAGGTAAATTTCTGCATGGAATTAAGCACTTCAGGATGTTAGAGGAAAATGATCAGCTCTGGAAAAGCACTGACCCAGGTCACATCATTCCACCCTGTGTTTGTATATCACCCTGCTGTGTGTGTGATCCTCCTTTCTTATGTACATTTTATAACAAGAAAGTCTGTAATAATTCAGGACAGCTTCTTTACAGTCTGATCAGATTTATTCTGTTTGTTCCACTCTGATATCTGAAGCAGCATATTTAAACTAGTATCAGCCCCATAATTAACACTGCATATAGTCTATTAAATATTAATAAATATTAACTCTATTATATTAAAATCACTAAAGTATTACAGACATTTCTCTCCTCATGGCTCATCTTTCCTAAAAAAATTATCCACAGGTTAAACAAACAGGTTTACCTCAAAGAACTAATACTTACTGAAGTCATTTATCATGAACATTAATTAGAGAAATCACCTTGAATTGCCTTGAACCTTTGAATTGCCTTGCAGCTTGCAATGCTATCAGACCTTTCTGTAATAAAATATTTTTTAACACTTTGTTATAAAATATTATTTACCACTTTCTTTTATAAAATATGAATTAACCCTTTGTTAGAAAATATAATTTAACACAGTTATAAAGTATTATTTACACTTTCTGTGATAAAATTTCAATTAACACTGTTATTAAATATAATTTAAAACTTTCTGTTATAAGATATTATTTGGCACTTTCGTATTTCGTAACACAACGAAAGGAATGCAGTAATAATATTAGCACCTAGGGTAGCATAACACAATCTATTTAACAAAGCATGTTTTCAGTGTGGAAATTCCTCCAACACTAAAACAGCTCATCCGTGTTATTTTGCACTTCAAAGTTATAAAATCCAGTGTGGTTCCAAACCTTAGCATTTAATGCAGAAAACGCCGCTCGGATTTTTCGCTCAGCCATTGCACGTGTTGTTATGTGCAACGCCACCTACTGTCCGGGTGCTGCACTTTCCGCAGCACTCCGCATTTTGATTTACGTCAACATTATGTTAACAATTCTTTAATCTTTGTAGCAATTAAATTTAAACAGAAGCAATATGCACAAACACTCTAGAAATTTAGTAACAGTAATATTTGCCGCTTTGAACCAAGTTTGGATATTAGTAATTAAGAACAGGCAGCTATAGAGAAAAGTAGATTAGCGTTTAATCCGCGCAGTACATTCCGATCTGCTGCGTTATAAATCCCGCATCTACATCGATATCAGCGACATTTATACACGGAAACGGTTAATTAATTCTTACTACCCGAATATCTCCGATTTTCAGAATTAATGAAGTGTACGTGCATTTCTCTAGCGTGAGCTGCAGTCTTTACTTCCTGTTTTTTTGCACCATAGTGACGTAGATGGTTTTTCCCAACACAGATTGATTAAAATTGCAATCATGTCTATAACATAACTTTTGACTTGTAAGTCCTAGAAACTCCAAACTTGCTATGGTAGCTTATCCTAGTGTGTTCTATTGGTATACAAAATTGCATAACTTTTGAACATACAGTTCTATGGGCTGCAATATAATTCAATGTCAGAAAAAGAAGAATAATACGAAAAATATTCGCCCTACGAGGCTTGACCCCTAATAAATGACACTTTGTTAGCTTATGAGTAGGGATTGTGTTGCTTTCACAGCAGAAACCAAAACCCTTTTTTGCTTTTCCATATTTAGGGGTCAAACCCTGGGGGTGAAGACCCCTCTTGTTTCATTTGGAATGGTTCTGTATATAAGTGTCTGAATTTTGCAAATGTTTATTCAAGGTAGCTGCAAAGTAATTTTATGTGTGGAGTAGTTACTAAAAAAACATATTCATTAAATTTGCCATAGAAATCTGCACAGTGACTACAGTGACAGTGACTCACACCTGCAAATGCAAAAGGCAAACAGATGTAAGATCAGCCCTAGCTCATCTGACAGGACTTTAAGGCAGCCCATGGTGAACAGTATGAGTGCAAAGTATTTAAAATGTTCAAACATGTCATACTGCAAAAACGAAGAGCTGTAGGTCTTTTCATGGCTTTTTTTGTTCAATTAAAATCAACTACTAATCAGTGTAAATAATATAATAATATAATAAAGTATCGGGTAGTAAAGGGTAGTGAATGCGCAGCGAGGACCGATCCGGCAATCACGCCAACCAGCCCAAGGCGCGCGCACACACAATAATCTTCATCTGTGCACAATTATATCGCATCGTGTCACACGATCGTGCGAAGTATTACATGTCTGTGTTAGATTTATAACAGACAGACAGACAGGCAGACAGACAGACAGACAGACAGACAGACAGACAGATAGATAGATAGATAGATCATATGTGCATGCTTGGTTCCAAGCGGCAAATATTACTGTTACTAAATTATTAGTGTTTATGTGCATATTGTTTGTGTTTTAATTTAATTGCTACAAAGAGTAAAGATAGAATTAGTACTATTTCAAGTTGAATTGTGATGCAGCTGGTTGTTAAATTACGTTGTAATTGAATTTCATTTAATTACAATATTAAATGACATTGTAATTTTACATTGTAATCTCATTGTAACGCAGCTTGAAGACGCAATTCGACGTGTTATGAGTTGATAATTCTCTGTATCTATCTTGTGTAATATTTTGTAAACTGTAAAAAACAACAACATTAAAACATGTATTACAAGATGAAATGAACAATAAATTGTGTATTGGTCTAAAATTTGTACCGAACACTAATTTTAGTTACAAAAGAAATAAATAGATAAAAGGCAGAGTAAAAAACAAATAAAAGATTTGTTTCAGACTTTATCAGAAAAATAGATCGGACCCTTTCTGCACAGTTTATGAAGCATATGCCATTGGACAACTTTAGCACATGGAAACTGACAGTAAGCCCAGCAGATGGTGGTGCACTTTTTATGCACAGATTTTGTCAAATGTGTTTGAAATTTTTTTTATTTTACTTGTCATATTTCAGTTAGTAAAGTTCAGTTTATTGGTCACATGCACATCATACAGTACAACATACAGTGAAATTCTTTGATTCCACATATCCCAGCATACAAATTTGAACGCTGGGGTCAGAGCGCAGGGTCAGCCAGAATGTGCAGCACCCCTGGAGCAGGTGAGGTTAAGGGCCTTGCTCAAGGACCCAAAGATGGTATCTTGCCTGGTGTGAGGCTTGAACCCCCGACCCTCTGATCACTGACCCAGAGCCTTATACCATTGAGCCACCGTCACCATCAACCACTGGCTGTCTGTCCATTCATACATCCACCTATACATCTATTTCATATTCGTTGCAGTTGAAATGGCTATTTTAAGAGTGTATTTTTTGACTTGCAGTCCACAGCGGTGGTTAAAGACACATATGAAACGATGACACTCAGGGCTTTAAGAACAAATTTTTCGGGGACCCAGAACCAGTTATTAGCCTCCCCACAAACATTTCTATTGTTGTGATATAAGAACTTATTTCTTCTCATACCTGTACGTGTGGGAACAAACAAATGTATGTTTTGCGTTGAAACAGTTCTATATTTACTGTGTACTATTTTTAAAATCAAAAATACATTTCTTCAATGATTTCTAAGTCAGATGTTCCTCCTTATTACAGTGGTTTCATTGGGATTACTATCCTGCATGGTTTTTAGTTTAATTAATGTAAATGGGTGGTTTAAAAGAAAACAAATCACAAATATTTACTCATTATGCCAGCACTCTGTTTTCTTACAAAATAAAAATACTTGGTGGAAAAAAGCTTCTTTAAAAGCAGCACTGAGTCATCGCTCCTGAAACATGGTATTTTTATGTATGTGATTTTAGAAGGTTTTTTAAAAGACTAGAGAGGCAATTACATTTCACAGAATGAAATACATATAAAGATAAGCATGTTCTCCATAAGTGCAGCTCATAACTTCATCTATGACTATTAATGTTCCCCTGACATGCTTTTAGATTAAAAATACACCTTTTTTTTAGCACAACATTGAAGGTTATTTTACATACTGTATTTAGATTACATAATTATGCTGGGGTCTTGCAAAGAAACTGTCAATAAAAAAAGCAGCTCTTATTAAAAAGCAATGCCTAAAGTAATTCTGGTCTTGGGTGCTTGAGTCCAAAAGTTTGGATGAAAGATGAATTGGAAATAGCAGAAAAGTAAGCGTATTCGCCGACCTGCTTCAACCACATTACTGTCAGTGTGCCTGTGCTTAGAAGATCCCAAGATGTTAACACAGACACAGACAAAAGTGTGAATTAGGCTCATTATCTGTGCCCTTTTCCTCATTAGCCGCACAATGCTGTGAAGGTTCCAAACATCAGAAAGGAGAAACCAGCATATTTTCACTCTATGGGGAAATCAAGCTGCTCATAGAAGCTTCTAGTTTGCATACCTCCTTTGTATTTCAGATTTATTTCTCAATCGAAATCTTCACTTCAGAGTGCATTCATGACAATTTCGATGGTGTGCATCGATCTTTATGATTTCTTTAAACTTGATGCATCCTAATGGGTTGATGTATCATCTGGTCTGCTTTGTTTCAAATGATCATTTATTACAATATCCTTAAATTAACCATGGCATCACTAACATAGGCAAATGTTATGGCATTATAACATAGGCAAAATGGCATCACAAACATAGGCAAACATCTATCTATCTATCTATCTATCTATCTATCTATCTATCTATCTATC
>JAOUQX010000001.1:13064908-13075577 GCA_028566295.1 Liobagrus marginatus
TGGTAGCTTGCCTGGTGCGAGGCTTGAACCCCCAACCCTCTGATCACTGACCCAGAGCCTTATACCACTGAGCCACCATCAACTTCACCTCTCACTTTTATACTTGATTGGTGTCTGATATAGTGTGACTCGAGCAATCCCTTTAATCTTAAGGAATTGTAGAAGTTCCTTGGTACTGCCATTGTTTGGATTGTACGCTTCTTGCATGTTTTGCCTGTTGCACAGATGCACGTTTAAATGCTTGTATACATTTTTAAAAATTCTTTATTTATTTATTTATTTAACATTCAGCATATTCTGAATTGATAAACCATTTGTGGGTTTTTCTTAAAATTAAACTTTATCTAATTCATATATGGCTTGTTTTCTCCTTATTCCACTCATTATATGCACAACCCGAATTCCGGAAAAGTTGGGACGTGCTTCTTTTTTTTTTTTTTTTTTTTTTTGGGAACATGAGCCATCATTTTATTCACATTAGAACATGGATAACAAATGTTTAAACAAACAATTTGACACTTTTATCGACTAATTAAACCCATTTCAAATTTGATGCCTGCTACACTTCTCAAAATAATAAGGATGTGGTCAACAAATAGCTGAAAAAGCAATAAATGTTAAAAAGATTCAGCTGAGAGAACATCTAGCAACTAATTAAGCTAATTGATATCAGGTCTGTAACATGATTAGTTATAAAAGGGATGTTTTTAGAGCGTCTCAGAATTTAAGATGGGCAGAGGTTCTCCAATCTGTGAAAGTGTGTAAAAATATTATGGAATACTTTAAAAACAATGTTCCTCAACGTCAAGCTGCAAAGGCTTTGAAAATCTCATCATCTACAGTGCATAACATCATCAATAGATTCAAAGAAACCGTAGAAATCTCTGTGCATAAGGGACATGCCTAAGACCTTTATTTGATGTCCATGGTCTTCGGGCCCTCAGACGACACTACATCACTCATCGGCATGATTGTGTCAATGACATCACTAAATGGGTCCAAGAATACTTTCAGAAACCACTGTCGGTAAACACAATCTGCCGTACGTACCAACGTGTCCTGCGGTCCAAGACTTGTTTAAAATGGACTGTTTCAAAATGGAAAAGTGTTCTATGTTCTGACTAGTCTAAATATGAGCTTCTTGTTGGAAATTACAGATGCCGTGTTTTAAAGGAGACCTTTCAGCATGTTCTCAGCGTTCAGTTCAAAAGCCAGCATCTCTGATGGTATGGGGTACATAAGTGTATACGGTATGGGCAGCTTGCATGTTTTGGAAAGCACTATGAATGCTGAAAGGTATATAAAGGTTTTAGAGCAACATATGCTCCCCTCCAGACGACATCTAATTCAGGGAAGGCCTTTTGTATTTCAGCAGGACAATGCAAAAGCACATACTGCAGCTATTACAACAGCATGGCTTCCTCCTAGAAGAGTCCGGTTGCTGAATTGGCCGCCTGCAGTCCAGATCTTTCATCTGTAGAGAACATTTGCCGCATCGTTATACGGAAAAATACGTCAAAAATGACCAGCAGCTGGAAATCTATATCAGACAAGAATGGGACCAAATTCCAACACCAAAACTCCAGAAACCCATTACCTCGATGCCCAGACATCTTAAAACTGGTTTGAAAAGATGAAGAGATGCTACACCTGTTAAACATGCACCTGTCCCAACTATTTGGAGACCTGTAGCAGACATCAAATTTTAAATGAGCTAATTTAGTGCATACAATCATAACATTTCTGTTTAATTATTTATCTATGTTCTATTGTAAATAAAATATTTGCTCGTTTGATTTAAGTCGTTGTTTTCATTTATTCAAATTTAGAAAATGTCCCACCTTTTCCGGAATTTGGGTTGTACTATGAAATACCTTGGTGTTTTAGTGCCTTCAATGCACATTGTTGCTCTGAGGCAACAAACCAAACCAATAGGGGTAAGCAGGGGGTACAATTATTTTGTATTAAGTACAAGTATTATTTTGTAGAAATAATTACACAGAAATGACACGATATTTTTCCAATGAAAGGATATACATAAAACCCACAATAAAACCAATAAAACTTGAACTTGAACTTAAGTCTTACAATTTACACTTTGGTATTTGTTATGAAACTTTTACAAGCAAGCTGTGTTGATCCTGTGTTAACCTTAATATTTTTATAAACGGATCTAGGTATTGCTTGCAAACACTTTCTGCAAGGACGCTTACTTCAAAAACAACTACTGGATGACTCAGCTGCAAAGAAGTGAGTATGGCCCGGTCTACCATACGTCACTCAGCAATACACAGTCCTCCAGTTACACTTAAACAACTATTTTCAGCTTCCTAAGAACCCATTAACCTTTAATCTGTGCAGAATGGATTGGGGTTTGGGGTTTTTTGGTTTAACTAATGTGTCTTCATTCCAGATTCGCCAGAGAACAATGACGACAACATTAAGAAGATTGCCCAGGAAGTCCTGGAAAAGCGGGCATATATCTGCTCTCATCCTCTCGACAGAACATTCTGACGTGGCACTTAGATCGTTTTTAACTGTATTGTATTGTAATTGGATGTTAGGCATGTTCCGGATGATTCTGGTTTAGGTCAACTTTTATTATTAAAGGTCTGTGTGTAAATTTAACTATAAAGGCAATCTATTACACTTTTCAAATTGTATTATTGAAATATTGACCATCATATTTTGCAATAGTATATGATGTAATAACGATTTAAACTCGATATAAAACCTTTTTTTTTTTTTTTTAAACCACATTTTTAAAAATGTAAGAATCCATAGCGCTCTGCAGCCAGGAGCTGTATCACCTTTTACTGTATGTGACGCGTGTCACTGTTTGTAGGTCGTTGTTTGTTTGACGTTTCGCTTGTGCTGGGCGTTGGCGAGGTCTGTGTACATCGGGGTGGTGGTTTGGGGTGCTTGAAAAAAATATAGACTTTTTTTCTTCATCTTTAAGAGGCAGCATCGTTCTCTTGTATTGAAAGGAATGCGACCTCCAGTACAGTCTGTTAGAAAAATGTCAATTGTTAATTACTTTAGTTCATTTCTAATATTTTTAGCCATGGGTTGTTCGTGACTTTTTCTGGAAAGCCTCTAAAGAGGTGGGTTCTCAAACTACTCACCCAAACTGGCAGCTATGTTCGATAGCGTGTTCTGGTTTCGTCTGTGTGTCTGGAGAACGGATGTGTTCTGCTTTCCCTTCCTTCTTTGTGTCTGTGTATGGTTTGGGCTGAAAAGGCCAGTGTGTGAAGCATGACAGTGTGTGAAGCGTGTGTTTTTTTTATACACTGAGTCGAGCTAAAACAAGTATAAAAGGTTCTAGCAAATTTGATTTTAACTTTTGGCTTTTAACTAAATCTTTGTACAGTACTGGGACTTTTTCATGCGTCTAATACGGAGTCAGTAATTCACTGTATAGGGTTACTCGGGTACTCGCTCCTATAAACAAATGATGTAAGTGTTGGGTGTGTAAACCTGTACCAGTGTTCCGTTCCATGCTCTCAGAGACAGCTTCATCGGCTTGTCCTTTAGAATATCATGTAGTTTATCCAGTCCTGTTTTTTGCATGTGGGCCTTGAACTCTGGGACTCGACTGCTGCTAGAAGACTCTTTATCAGGCAGGATTTTTCTCAGCCAGCGTGTGTACTGATCATGTGCAGCTTGAAGCTGTTCCTGATGCAGAGTTTCTCCTAAAAGAAGAACCGAATGCAGGGTGAGAAATTATGATCGCTATTGTTTACAAACCAGCAACATGATTTTTTTTTTTTTTTTTTCCATTTTCAGATCGTATTTATCACATACACATACATACAGTGAAATGTTTTTATTCCGCATATCCCAGCATATGAATTTGAACGCTGGGGTCAGAGCGCAGGGTCAGACAGAACAAACGGCGCCCCTGGAGCAAGTGAGGTTAAGGGCCTTGCTCCAGGACCCAATGATGGTAGCTTGTCTGGTGTGAGGCTTGAACTCCGACCCTCTGATCACTGACCCAGATCCTTAACATTGAGCCACCACATCCATCACATGATCTGAGTTGGTGTGCTGAGATTGATACCTGTGAGGTGAATTGTAATTGGAGGTACTGGACTTAAAATAGCAGGTGGTTTTCTGTAAAGCTCAAAGTCCTTCTGCCGTTTGCTCCAAGGCCATCTGTTCCTGTTCAGGACCGGCTTAAGTATGTTCTCATGAAGAATGTTCTCTTTCCATGGCTGTTCAGGAAGGACAGATATTCACATAGTGATAAACTAGGCATCAAATTGTATAATGTAAATTTGTAACATGAGTAAGTTGTGTAAATTAAATGCTGCAGGTCATGAGCTGGTTGTCCGGCAAATTATTTCAACAGATTCAACCAAATACTAAAATAATACTTTAGCAGAAACACCTAGTGACTGGGGGGAAAAATGGCTGTTTCAAAACGTAGAGCATCATAAGCGTTCTTTTATCTTTTGTTACGAGCATTTACATGCATTAATGTAGCTCTCCAATTCAATTTTATTTCTATAGCACTTTTAAAAATAGACATTGTCCCAAAGCAGCTTCACAGAAAATAGAAACTTAAAGAATAAACATGAATACTTAAAAATTCCGAAGTTCAATTTATCAAGCTTAAGTTAACATCGGCAAGGAAAAACTTCCTAAGGTGAAGCTTGGAAAAAACCTTAAGAGGAACCAAACTCAAGGAGAAACCCATCCTTATCTGGATAATAGCAGAGCGTCTGGTTATAGCTGATGTCCAGTCTAAATAAGTTTATATCCAGTAGAGTTCTGACCCGGAGCATCCATCAATCTGCATTAGCAGTATTAGCAATATAGGCAACCAAATACCCACTTAAGATCAGAAGTGGTGTTTTATGAAAGCAACATTAAAATTTCTGTATTCTTGCACAAGCACTCTGGAATCCTCATAAAACAGAACTTTTTGGAATCTGAAGAAACTAACAAGGAACAGGTATCAATGTGACCTCACCTTCCTAAGCTCCGCCACCCGAGCCTCGTCTGGGTGTTTGCGGTGTTTATTGGACTCCATACAGTCTTTGAGATTATGCAGAATAAAGCCATTGCTGGTCTGCCATGCAGTTTGAGACCTGGCCCTTGAAGCCTTACACTCAGCATCTACATCCACAGGGTCCACTGTGAACGAGTGGTAATGCTGACTGTAGGTGAACCTGCGATCTGGCTTCTAGAAAACGTAAAGCAGCCGTTAAGTAGCACGTTTGTAGCATTTACAGTGTAATAATGTACTCCTTCAGTTTCACTTGGGTATCTCGTATATTTTTGTTCATTTTCTTATTCTGACCTTGGCCATCTCTTCAAACAGTAATGTTTGAGCCAGACTAATGGAGTTCATTGTTTGAATACTGTAGTTGTGGACAGTCTGACCATCATCCAGTTTCGCTAAAAACACTGTTGGCTTTAGTGATTGTAAATCCCTCGCTGATGTTTGGATGTCCTCAGTGTTGGCCTAAAATGTAGGAAACAAATAAATTGAGTTGTTGTTTGTTATTCAACATTAAATTTATCTTTTTTTTTTTTTTAAATAATCCGTCATACCTGTGTAATGGTTTTGGTGCAAAATCCTTTATTTGCCTGACCCTGTTTCAATGACCGGTAATCTTCATTGAAGTTGTAAATTGGTGTGAATGTCTTCGTCTGTGGTGCAGAATGATGCAAAATAACATTTGCCTCACTGCTGTCTGCCATTAATCTATCCACTCCTCTGCTGGGAATAATTCCAAACTCATTCCTTAAGGCATTAACCATTTCAGCCGTTGGGAACAGATTGTTCTGGATCACTTCTTCAAGTGTACTCGCATGGCAGAGGTCATTTATTCTAAACAAGGAAGATCATAGCAAACAAAATAAAACTACAACGTATTACAAATCTGGGAGAAAAAAAAAATTCCCTTAACCTGGTGCCATCTCTTTCCCTAAGTGATGCTCAAACCCACTGACATGATGTAAAAGGAAACATGTTTCTCATGTGCCCATTGTAGGCTGCTTTGGTGGTGGCCAGAGTGAGCAGTGTGTGTTTTTAAGGTTTTAGAAATGTTCTCTTTTATAGCATTGAGCCAGACAAGCTAGCCATCAGTCATTGTGCTTTGGACATGTATTGATGGTACTAACCATCACACACAAGTCCTATTGTTCATAAGCTTGCGCTTGCTCTGGTGTCTTGCCATCACAAGTTGGTCCTTGTCAAAGTAACCCAGATTCTTATTTTTACAGCTTCAAACTTGGAATGAAACTGTTCACTTGCAGCCTAATATGTTCAATGTGATTCAGTTTAATGGTCAGTGTTTTTAATGTTATGGCTGATCATAACACTGTGTGTGTGGGCGAGTGTGTGACTTTTTTTAAAGAGTACCGTAACATGGCTTGTAGGCAGGTGTAAGGGACTGTGTCTCTGATATACACCAGGGGTTGTCCCATAATGGACTCTAGTGGTTTGTGGAGATGAATTGGACTCAACCCAACATCCAGAGTGTCATAGAGCCTCTTTGAGAAGCTCAGACCCGAATTATAAAGAACGGTTAGGTGCTTCTCTGCATCTTCTACCAACCTGTAAAATAAACAATTCCAGCAACACTGCGTCTTGATTCTTGCAATGCTTAAAGTTGATCAGCATTTACACGTCGATATTTTGTGCTTTCGAGTACCATATAGTAATAATTTTCATAATAATCCCAATTCAAATTCACTTTTTTTTATAGCAATTTTAACAAAAGCTTCTCAGAATTCTCAATTTATGTTAGCAAAATTAACATCTAGCTAATAATAAGTACTTTTTGCTTTGAAAGCAGTTAATTTCTTTTGAGTTTTTCTTTATTTAAGAGCAAGTGGGAAATATTTATAATAATGGAGAACAAGGAGAACACTAGAAAACCAAGGCTTGTATTATATTTGCATCAGGTGCACAATGTTGATTAAGGCAAAACAGAGCCTTAAAATTACGGAAGTTTGCCAAAACTGCTAACTATGTACTAACATGCCAAATAAAGCAGTGTAACTGTGCAGTAGTTTCTTACTTTATAGGTACGGTTTCCCAGAGCCGTTTGATGGCTTCATCCTTTAGACCTTCGATGACAACAAGGTGTAGAGCCTCATCCAAAACGTGAAACCCTGTTAAAGCATTCAAATCTTTGTTTTCTCTTTCCGTGGCGTCCATTAAAATACATTGTAATTTTTCTTGAGCCGTTTCTTCGTTCCATTCTTCGTTGTAGCCGTGTAATTGAAATGCCACTGTATTGATTCGTAACATTTCAGACCTCAGCTGTTTTAGAAAAGCTGCATTGTTGCATTTGAAAATGTATATAATACGGCCATATGGGCAATGCCCTTCACTTCGGCCAGGTTCAGGATTGAGTGTGTGCGCTATTTCAACTTGCACCTTGAGCTCAGAGTTTGATTTAAGATAATGACCCGTTGGCATAGCGTTGTCCTGGGCATCCAAAGCGCATGCGGGCTCAGGCTTGGTTTCTCCCCATTTATTCCTTTGAGTGCCTAGTGGCTGTGCCGGATAGGAACCTATTATAGGTAGGCTAAGCTTAAGACATCTTTGTCCTCTGAGAAGATCAGAAAGGTTCAGCTTGGCAACACCAAACGGGTCACCGGCTTTCCGTATTTCTTCAAATGGACTGTAGATGGTCTCTTTGATAGAGACTAGAGCTGTACTGGCTAATTTGTCATCAGTGGCCTCTGTGCCAAAAATTGCTGGAGTAGAAGAAAGTTCTTGGGCTTTCCGATCACGGTCATGAATCTCAATCTCTAACGGTGAGCCCCTAAGAAGCTCTCGCAGCTCTTCTGTGCTGAGGAGGCCAGTGAGGATCACATTCACGTCATTGAAATATATGTTTGAACTGTGACGCAGCCCTTTGGTCCTGTGGGCGGGCATGTTGTGGAACTTGTACTGACAGTAAACAGGAACGCATTTGTGCTGTAAATGCAAAAGGAAATTGAAAATACGTGTTCAAACAATCATGTATTAAATATTATTCTTATAGCCACACCCAAAACACACAATGCCTTAACACGATGTTGTGGAATATTTGATTTTTTCCTAGTTACAGATTATGGAGCATCAAAAAACCACTGTTCTACATAAAAGGTTGCTGATCCCAGTCTATGTGTAACGTCAGTACCGGACTCCCACCAGCGGAGGGACTATGGACTTGTAGCACCAAGAGCTTTGCCCTATGACCGCGGCACTTCCTGTTCCTGTGGTGATAGTTCACTTCCTGTTTGTCATGTATATAAACCGTGTGCTTTCTGTTGTTCGGGGGTAAGGTATCGTTAATCTGTTTGTTGGAGTGCGTGATATTCGGTTCTGTCAAGTCATGTTTTGTTGTTCACTCATGCCAAACCGAGTAGCTGTTTACTAGCCGTATTGCTAGCCGTTTTTGGTGTTAGCTAAAGTACCTAGTATGTGTAGCTTGAGCCGTGTTAGCAAATTTGCGTGTGTGTATGTTCGTTGAACTGCTGTTTTAACATTAGCGACGTCTCTGCACTTGGATCCTGCCTTCTCTCTACTGCCTCATAACTTACACTATGTCAGTTAGTAGAAATGAATTCAAATCAAAATACAGAAGAACAAGCAATCATAGAGATAACAGGCTACCTCAAGCTCGGAGAATGAAACAGGAGTAGATGGTAGGGAAGATGCTGATGAGATCATGATGGTAAGTGGGTTGAGCTCCGCCTTGAGTTCTTCGGACATAAGCGGCTGGTTCAGAGTAATGCTGCACAAGCCCTTACGTGCGCTTCCACAACGGATCATCAAACAGTCTGTCAGTGACAGCTCTCCTGCCACATGGATTGCAATAATCCATGGTCGAGAAGAAATGAGTAATAGCATAATTTCATATAAGAACAACACCATGCGGTCAGTTAATATTAAAAACAGAAAAGAGGGCTTTTCACACGACTACAAAACCCGGGTTGTTGTTTTAAACCGTGCTTTTACCACCAGATGGATGAACATTTTATACATGTAATTGGCACCCATTTTACATATGTTCTAAAAATGCTTCTCCAAAGCCCTTACATTGCAGTTCCAAATGCGTAGAGTGTGAAACGATGCAGTGTTTGAGCGCTATAACTAGATAACCAGAAACGAACACGCAATCATAAATTGAACAGCATGTGGCGCATATCACAGGTTTGAACAGTCAGTGTGTAAACATTAGCTTTCAACATATAGTTTTGTTTTCTTTCTTTTCTTTTTTTTGCATGAAAACAAGACGGCGTTTCTTTTTACTGCTGTGACCACACAACATAAGGCTTTATTTGAACTGCTCACATGAATTTAAACAATCATAGATTAATAACTCAATTATGCAAATAATAAAATGAACGAATGTGGAAAATTATCCAACTATGAATACTGAGGATTAATTGTAAACCCCAGCTAAAGTATGGCCTATGTGAAATATGAACATAATTAGGAATCTGTTTAGGTGTAGTGACCCAGATTGAACAATTTCCAGAAAGAAAAGCGCTTTAGAATTACAAAACTCTGTATGCAAAAGCTGAACATTAGCCAACTTACAAATTGTTTGAAAAAATTACACTATTATGTTAATCACAGTGAATAATAAAAATAATAACCTCAATTGTTTGGTTTAAATTCATTTCTTTTTCTAAAAAGAATTTCTTAAGTGACATTTATTTTATTAGCCCTTATTAAACCATAAAGAATCCAACTCTTTCGAGATCATTTTAGACAGATAGATAGACAGACAGACAGACCGATAGGCAGACCGGTGGATAGATAGACAGACAGACCGATAGATAGACAGATAGATAGATAGATAGACAGACATATCATTTATTGATCCAGAAGAACATTTTGAAAAATGTACCCTTTAGTATGTTGTATAAATAATAACAGAACTGTATAAAAGCATCTATTCTGTTCAATCCCACGGTGAAAGTAAACTTCACTTCAAATGAGAAAAAGTCTGAACTACTTCCCAACTGAAATCTTTCATCAAAGGCGTCTGTTGTGGCAGAGTGGGTCACATAAAACAACTAGTAAGCAGTCAGCTGGCTTTGACTGGTTCCATTCCACAGCTAACTAGAGGCCTCAGAAACTTGAGCTCTGCAGAACTTACCATTCCGCCAGATCCATCCCTACAGTGTACAGAAATAGCTGAGGAGAAACCCCCAAACTCTCTCGTACCACGTTACATAAACATACATGCTGACAGGAAACAGAAATGGCTGAGCTGAATAACAGTGATAAATACAGTACAGCTGAATGGCGTGTTCTCGCTGTAGAAAAGCCGTACGTACAGCTGATGGTTCATTTCCTCACACAAACTTTACGCTACTTCACTGCATACCTGCGAGAAAATACGCAGCCCTGAGTTCAGCCAAAGCGGCTCCGTTTTTGTGCATGTCCTCTTCGGCTGTCCTCTCCTGAACAGTTTTATGAGCGTGTTTCTCCTTAGACATCATTAAGTTTTCGTCTCTCAGTGTTACACTTTTTGTTGGAGCTAAACGTGGAAAATAACACAAATGTTGATGACAGAGAACAAAACGTTCCTTGTAACATTCTGGTCATTTTAATCATTACCGAGCTAATGATTTACGGTCATTTTATTCATTACCGAGCTAATGATTTACGGTCATTTTAATCATTACCGAGCTAATGATTTACGGT
>JAOUQX010000001.1:13120084-13132574 GCA_028566295.1 Liobagrus marginatus
ATATGTCAAATTTTATTCAATTGTTTTCTTCTTATTGTGATTTTTCTGTAAAGCTGCTTTGAGACAATGTGTATTGTTAAAATCGCTCTATAAATAAAATTGAATTGAATTGAATAAATTATGATCCACAAATAAATGTAGAGCTTAACACCAAACATCTTCACAAAATAAACAGAATGAGAGCCACAAATGCATCTTAGTTTTACAAACATGAATTAAATTCACAAACAAATGAGACTTGCAAATAAAAAGTATATTCACAAATATATTTTTATTCTACAAAAACAATTTTGCCTGGCATTTATTTGTGAATTGTGTCCTGTGTATTTGTAAATCACACCGCACATTTCTGAATCTCGTCCTACGTATTTACGGTTTGTACATTTCTCCCCCTACTGCCTACTTAAGCCAATCAAGGAAGTGCTTGGCCGGCAATACAAATCAATGGCGTAGCTAGACAAAACTGTGATTTTTGGTCCCTCACACACACACACATACACCAAGTTAATTCATTCATTCATTAATTCAACTCAAATTGTGGAACTTGTGTATTAAATAAATTCAATGCACACAGACTGAAGTACTTTAAGTCTTTAAAGTGATTAATTTTGCTCACATTTAACAAAAACCCACCAATTTACGGTATCAACAAATTAAAATACTTATACATGAGCAATAAAAAACATTTTTAGCCGATTGTTGGCCTTCTGTAAAGTATTTTTATTTACTGTATATGTACTCAATACTTGGTAGGGGCTCCTTTTGCTTTAATTACTGCCTCAGTTCAGCGTGGCATGGAGGCGATCAGTCTGCGGCACTGCTGAGGCGGTATGGAAGCCCAGGCTTCTTTTACAGTGGCCTTCAACTCATCTGCATTTTTGGTCTCTTGTTTCTCATTTTCCTCTTGACAATACCCCATAGTTTCTTTATAGGGTTCAGGTCTGGTGAGTTTCCGGGCCAGTCAAGCGCACCAAAAGCATGTTCATTTAACACACTTTTGGTGCTTTTGGCACCGTTCTATTGCTTTGCTAATGCTCTGGTCATGGAATGTGAAATCAGTAAAAGATTGGCCACCAGTCAGCACATAAATAGGCATGAAACCTGCAACATATCACAGGCTAGTGTTTCAGTTTCATTGGTCAACCCCTGAAGTTGCTCAGGGACTCAAATTTGGATGCATACATCAAAATAGAACACATCAAGCATTCATTATCTAACACTGTTTTAAAGATAGGCTTTTTATTTAATTTATGACAGACAGAAAAACATAACACTCCTCCAACATCGTTATTACATGAATATATTATTGTGAGAAGCAGTTTGTGCACTGGCATAAAGAGCAAATAAACTAGTAATACGTTAGATGGACTAATTGTTTCTGGGGGTTAAATTCAGGAATTATAAGGAATAACAAAACACGCACCTTTCAAGTTACTAATATTTGACAGAGATCATACTACCTAGTAGTGCGAATTGTAGGAAATACTGTGTGTTTATAGAACTACTACTTAAATTTATATTTCAAAGAATAAAAAGACATTTCAATATAAAAAGCTACACAAAAGTCTCTATTATGCTGTGGGGTTCTGAATGACAATCAGGAAATAGTCCTTATCTGTGGGGAGAGAAGAAAGGAAACAGGTTAAGATTCGATTTCCTGACACCAAACTAGTAATTAGACTGTAGTTGAATTAATTTTGCTACAATCTAATTAGTTTTATGGTAGTAGCATGTTACTGTGCCTCTACTTTAGTTTCCAGTTCTGTTATGTTCTGTTGTTGACACCAAACATTTTATTTTGAGATTTATCCTACTATTTCACTACAGTGGTATCTCCGTATACAAACTTAATCCCTTCCAGATTATTTCTAGTCTTTGTATAAAAATTCGTATCCTTTTTTCTAACATTTTTCCCATAACAAATAATAGGAAATTAAATAATTGCTACCACTCGCTCAAAAATAATGCACTGTGCTCAGTACTGTGCATATTGCTACCTAGTATGGAATATATATCTCTGCCACAATTCTGTGCAGGGCATTTCGCACGCCTGCGAACTGAGTTTTGCACGCTAATTGCCGACAGCGCGCGAGCTCAACACAACCCACCATTAGAAATGTGCCATAATTACAGTTAAATTGGAATTGATCACTGACTCTAGTTCAATTTAATATACATTGTAATGATTTAAGTAACTTAAAAAGCGCTACGGACTCAAACACCAGACCGCGATGTCCCGTCAACCACGACACTGCATTCTGTCGTTGGGCTGGTGGGGGGTCCTCACAACATTTGTGTATTATGTGCAATATAAGAAAATGTGTGTGCAAGAGTCCTGTTGTCATGTGTGTGCCTTGTGTAGGAGTATGCATTATGTGTACACACACAAAACTGTGAAGATGACCGTGGGATGTAGGAGACTACAATCAACACTAATCCCCCTCTCAGTTTTCTACAGCCCCGTGTCCTCTGTGGAGACTTTAAAGTTCCTGGGAACGGCCATTTCCCAAGATCTGAAATGGGAGTCCAACATAAACTCCAACCTCAAAAAGGCCCAGCAAACGATGTACTTCCTGCGACAGTTGAGAACATATGGTCTGGCACAGGTTCTCCCCTGCTGACTCTGCAGGACTTGTGCTCAACAAGGACCAGGAAACAGGCAGGAAAGTATAAATTCACTCTCTCACTCTGGACACGACCTTTTTCCTACCTTCTGGCAGACACTACAGATCTTTGCACACCAAAACCGGCAGGCACAAGAACAGCTTCTTTACATAGGCAATCACCCTAATAAACAACTGACCTTGATTGAATAGTGTTTACACAAAAAACTCCAAAATGTCATAATCTCTGAAACTTTTGTTACACCAAAACATTTTTACCAAATGTGATGCACTCTCTTGCTATTTGCTACCATGCTACAACCATGCACTCACTTTTATATACAGTATATTGTTGTACAAGTAGGAAAATTACTATCCATGTGCCCCCTTCTCTATTTGCACATGCATATCTACATATACCATTTTTTAAAAACAAATATTTCTGCCATGGACTGAACATAACGTTTGCATGTAGTGAATCAGTACAGAAAATATTGAAGTGCATTACAATTCTAGAAGACAGTGGGCTGGGTTATGACGGAGACATTCAAAAATACTGAATAAAATAATTCCGAAACGATCAAGTCATTAATCATGATGAAAATCACAAGGCACCCAGAAAAAACTTTCACTACCTGGAGCGATCATAATCTCATTCTTCTTGGAGCGAACCCTGAGAAATGTGAGGTCATTTTGTGGGTCAATGTCCCTCACTGTACTCCGTGCCTTCATCACCAGTTGGTGGATAAGACCAGCATACTGTACTGTACTCGCATTATCCATAGTGGTTTTAATAGGAATGCCTGTAGAGAAAGAGCGACCACATAGAATGGGACAATTGTAACGATTTAAATTGTAAAATTATTTAAAGGACTTTATTTGGTTTTATTTTATTAGTCATTTAATTATAAAATTGTTAACATTTTACCAGCTCAAGTAAGTAGGTAAGACTGTCTTTGTCACATATAAACTATATACACATTTTGCATGACATTTACAGCATTTAACAGATGCCCTTATCCAGAGTGATCGTATTTATCCAACTTATCGGTTTAAGGTTAAGAGCATTGCTCAAGGGCCCAGCAAAAGCAGCTAGGCGGTGCTGAGAATCAAACCCACAATCTTCCCATCACAGTCCAACACCACTGAATAACACTTCCCATTACTGTTGTCAAATTCTTTATGTCGCATTCCATAGCTTAGGAAGTCGGGGTCAGAGCAGTCATCAATGATATGGCCCCTGGGAGCAGAGTGTTAACCTTGCCACGCCCTTTTAGAAATTGTTGTAGGAGGCATTTGATGCAGAAATCAGTGGGTTTTTATAATTTTGACAATTAGGGAAGATTTTGGGAAATACAGTATTTTCAACACTGGGTTTCGTAAGGTAGCAAAATTTCATTTTTGATTCACATGATTTGTTTCACATTGTGAACAAATATAAATATCAACTAAGGGTTCATTTGCATTTTTTACGGGTTATGCAACTCCATAGTAGTGGTGTTAGTTTTGAGAAGCTTGATGGCTTGTGGATAAAAAACAATGTTGGCCCGTATGGTTGTGTGGGCCCAGATGCTTCGGTTCACTTCCATAATATACTTAAACCCGATTTTCACACTTATTTTGTGCTAGTAAACATTTTTAGTACTTCTTAAGACCTTCTTGCTGTGAGGCAGCTGTCCTAACCACTCTGCCACCATGCAGCCCTAAAATTAAATTGCGTTATTTAATCATTCACATTACTAATATAAAATTTTACAAATCAAACTGTTGTGGTACTACCCCAATTGTTTGTTTATGCTTTTTGGACATTCACATTAAATTGGACCTATTTTATAAATGTGTTTCATATACACAGCATAATATGGGATAAAAACCTACTGTTAGGCAGCTAGTGACAAAATCTGTTCATTTACAATTATTATATGCTTCATCACTTATTCAGTGATAATGCAGTGTTTCCTTTTGGTGTTCACATATAACCACTATCTGCCAACATGAGATAAGTCATGAGACATCATCAAACGCACGTGTCATTGGCGACAATGTGCATACTGATAGGCCGATGGCATTTAGAGAGCACAATTATCCGTATGTTCCAACATCGTTTTCGTGGTACTTGGATAACATACACTGATCAGTCTGTACGGCGCTCCAAAAAGTAAAAAAACATTTCTACGTGACACACGCAAAAACGCTTGAGCAATTTGAGAGAAAAGAGCTACAGAAAGCAACTTAAGCCTGGGTAAACAGGTTTGTTTCTCCCAAGAGCCTTTTTCTGTCTCATTTAGTATTAATATTACTTGAGCAGATATTAGTAGAGCATTAGTGACCTGATGTGAGAGATCGTTTCTGTACAAATCCGTTGTAGCTTTATTGTTCCATTATTGTAAATCTGCAACAGTATTTAGTGCTTGTGTGAATATAAAGTATTAATTGTTTTGAGAATTGACATAGGCACATAGTAGTTCTTGCTGCAATGTGTGTTGGTACTAAACAGAATTTGTAAAATACAGAGACCCGATTATATTGTGTCCGTTAGTTTGATTTTCACTATGGAGGATAAACACACGAAGGCAAAAACATAAACCAACACCTTTGACCACACTGGAATGCTGTCAGGCGTTTGGCGACATTAAATTACATGCACTGTTTCATGGAAAGAATTGTATTATTTCCCATGTTTTCAATCCTGTAATTGCGATAGTTTGTCAGCATTGTATGTATTTTAAGCACGAGAGTGTAAGCGCACGCTGTTCATGAAATCTTTTATGAAAAGACACACCACAAAACACCGAGCTTTTTGGTAGCGGTGCTTGTGCTGGATGACTTGTAAGTCAACCCTAACCCTAAAACTTCTACATGAGACACCGATCATTTTTCTGGAAACTGGACCAGAGGTATTTGTGACGTTAGACATTAGGTAGTTGTGCTGAATTAAAATGACAGTGCATTCATTCTGCATTGCATCAATTTATTTTTAGATACTGTGTTCTATTTTGAGTTTTCAGGTGATTAAACGGATACGTGGTGTTCTTTGTTGGCAAAACATTCGAAGGTAAGGCTTGCTGAGCAGGAGCATCTGGTTTAAACTGAAAAAGTCCACACTAGGGAAACAACTGCTTAATAGTAACATTAAAATCGGAGTAATCTGTTTACGTTCTGATCAAATGTCATGTTTACGTCAGACTTGCTCTTCTTCTCGAGCCTACTTTCTATCCTCTATATTCGGCTGAATGGTAGACAATTTCAGATTGTGTAGGTTGAATTTAAATTACAGCTTTTTTTAAATCATTAATCATGCAACTTATGATAAGATAAAAGATGTGGTATTTATCATGTGATGGTACATTGTAGTAGGTAATGAGCATGATCAGCTTAATGTTGAGGAAATCAGTAAAGCAACCCTGAGTGCGCAAATTAAGTTACCCTCAGAGTTGACGATGATAATTCCCTGCACTCCTTTCTGACTCTGGATTCTCTTCAGCATCTCCTCGACTTCAGCCTTCACACAAAGACACAAAAGCTAACTAAAATATGTACGGTATTTGAATTTTGTAAAAACAACGAACATGGCATAACGCAGTTTTCTCCACTATTAATCTCTCACGGAGTCAGGATACTGTTAAGCAACAGTGTTGTAAAAATGCTGTGATATTGTAAACATAAGTAAAATATGGTTATCTGTAATGCCATAAATATCAGAAACCATGCAGATATGCATAGAAAATGACAAGGCTGAATCAAGCTTCTTATTCGCAGTTTCTTATTCGGTCCACCTTAAAGACGTGACGTGGCTTGAGCTTCTTAGGGACCGTGCGTGTTTTTTTTTCTCACTTTTTCATCAATAATGCATTTTTAGCTTAATCGCATTCTATAACTAAATACTATAATTTGTATAATATTACGACTGTTCTTTCTCATATCACCTCATAAAAGACTATTGTGATTTTGTAACATGGAAACATGCATTATTCTGTAAAGCTGCTTTGACAAATGTAAAGTGAAGAGCATTATACAAGTGAATGTGAATTAAATTGCAATAAATTGAACTCTTGCCATTTTTAACTTTTGGACCCAATCTCACACTAAAGTTTTAAAGATCGCCATCACATGGTTAAGATATTTAGGGTAGTTAAAGATTCATTGGCATCTTATGTCGTGTAACAATTTTGAGGCAACTTTGTGCCCAATTTGCTGTCAACATGCAACACTATGAGCAATTTTACAGTACATTTATGAAGTTATGAACCTGCTTCTGAGAGATATGACATACAGTAACATGAGAAATTACAATTGGCCCAAATGGAGGCGCTATATCTCTGCCTTTGAGGGTGCGTTAAATGTTGCACTGGGGCATCATTCCCAATGCACCTAACTGTCACCATGTACAAGTATACATGTTGTATAACATGTACACCATGTACAAGTACACAAGCGAGCAATGTGTAAATGACACTAAAACATTGCTGTTTCATCTATGGCAAGAAGGCCATAAAGTGTCACCAACTAAACTCCAGGTTGCCCTAACACAGGTCACCTTTTTGGGCCATGTCCTATTGCATGACATGAAAAACATAGCACAAGATCGAGTTAACGCAGTGCAGAAAATTCCTAGGACTGTCAAAGAAGCAACTGCTTAGTTTTCTAGAAACAACGGGACACTGTAGGACGTTTATACTATGCTGCAATCGCGAAACCATTCGAGAATTTAGCTAAAAACTAACACAATACAGTGGACAGAAGAGGCTGAACAAGCGTTCATAGAATTGAAAAATGCTCTGCAAATAGCCCCTGCCAAAGGGCTTCCAGATGTGTCCAAAGCAGTTCAACAAGCTGTTTTTGAAAAAATAAAATGGGTTTATATCATCAGTGATGTTGCTGGAACCAATCAGCTCACCCTTTTGGTACCACATGCAGTCACACTGTTAGACCACAAAACGTCACATTTAACAGCAGCATGCTGGCTAATGTCACCATATTGGAAATGCCAATTGCAACAACATTATACTAAAACGTTGTGCTTCAGTCAACAAAGCCACAGTTACCAACAGAAGATGATGGTGGACCACATGACTATCAGCTGTGCAAGAGGTTTGCACCCCACGAGTGGACATCAGAGATGAATGCTGATATAAGGTACTGTATGTTGACGGTTCAACATTATTCACTGACACCCCTGGGGCCAACAAGAAATCGCAGATATTTCTGATACATTGTCTGCATTGTGGCAGGTTGCCAAATCATTACTCGGCTCAAGCAGCTGAACTATTAGCATTTTCAGAAGCTTGCAAGCATGCCCAAGGTAAAACAGTATGGAATGTTTTGGCATGGCACACGATTTCGCCGCCAATTTGGAGGAAGAGATTTTTTACCTCATCAGGTTCTCCAATAAAACATGTAAAATTGATTAATGATCTTCTAGACCAGGGGTCGGCGACCCGCGGCTCCGGAGCAAGATGATTGATAGAGAAAAAAATCCGTTTCAGAACTGTTGCAGAAGGTTGATCTGAGCAAAAAATTTCAAGAAGTGGATGCTTGGACATCTTTTTTGTTAAGGATAGCTCAAACTGTTCAAAATATTTTTGTTTGCCTGCAGAAATAACATTTTGTTTACTTGGTAGCAGTTCATTGATTTCATAAATGCAACACGCTGCAGTTTTTTTCTACACTTTCCATAAAGGTACCTGTTCTAGCCGCTATGTTGCCAAAATCATTAGCTGTGTGTAAATGTGCTGCAATCGTGCTGCGATGATCCTGTCTCCATAGGTAATCTCACGAACACTGATGTGGAAGAACACATGCAAACATTCGCCACAATAGGGGAAAAAAACACTACGGCGAAAAAAGTGGGGTTACTAAATTAAATTCTGGTATTTGGCAAGGGCTAAATGGTAAACCATGTCTCCCTTACCATTTTTTCCATCATTATGCCAATATGGCACATGGGTTAGACCATGTGTCAAAGGGTTGGATGTTTGAGGAAATGCAGAAACATTGGTTCACTAAAGGTTCACTCAAAATTACTCCAAATAATTGTGTGAACAATGTCTTATATGTCATACCACTAACCCAGGGCAAGGCTTAACCGTTATCCCAGACAACACGTACCAACCCACCTGGCTTAACCGTTACCCCAGACAACACATACCAACCCAATCAGCCATTTGCTTACCCGTAGATGGATTTTATTGAACTAACACCGGCATGCAAGAAAAGGTATTGCATAGTAATGGTAGATATGTTCTCCATATGTGTGGAGGCATTCCCATCAGCAAAACAGGATGCAGCAGCAGTGGCAAAAGCGCTACTGAGAGATTATTCCACAATGGGGCATTCTAGAAAGAATTAATAGTGATAATAGCACCCCTTTTGTGCAACTGCAATTAAACAAATTGGTGACATGTTCAAAATTGATCTAAAAACACTTTGTGCAAGCGGAGGTGCTGTGGAAAGAGAGAATGGAACAATGAAACATAAACTAGTAAAATGCTGTGAAGAGATTGGGTTACCATGATCAAAAGCACTACCAATAGTGCTATACTACATGCGAACTAGAAAACGCACCAGACTTAACTTAGGTCCTTTTGAAATTCTGTTTGGACGAAGCCCCAACTACATCACCACACCCGGATTTTACCATAATGTTCGATGGAAACACGGTAAAATACTGTGAGGTTGTTTTCTTCTATTTCCTTTATGCCTAAGCAGGTGATCAAGCAAGGTGAATCTAGGAGATTGGGTGCTGGTGAAGGACTTCAGGAGGACCCATTGGAATCATCACTGCTGGAGGAGCTGTCCCAAGTGATTCTGACCACACCAACTGCCGGTAAAGTAAAGAGCAACGTGGATCCACCACAGCCACGTCCAGATTATACCGCCAGACTAAGGTTAAGAGTGGAGGGGGAGGGGCAAGAGGGCAGTGCCTGCACCTCTACCACCGAAAAGGCTGAAGGCCCGCGTCAAGGTCTGTGTCCCCCGAGACATCTCTATCTCTTATGTCTATGAACATCAACTATGTCCATCGCTAGAGTTTTAAAATCTAAACCTGGCCAAATATCTTTGATCACGACAAAGGAAGAGGCACCACAACGTGCACGTGCGAATGTTACTGCAACTGTTAACAATTAGGTATAGACTAATACAGGACAGTCAAAATCTGTTAAGATTGCCAGGAGTTAGAAGGAACTGAAAAACAAAGATCAGGCTAAAATGAATATACTATGTTCGGCTACTGGGCTCATTTTTTGTCATTGATAGTGCCTGTATTAACAATAGGCTTGTACAGCCCACTTAGCACAACATACCAGATGCTGACCAGAGAGGACTGTGATGTGGATTTCCCTAAGAATCCCCACATACATTGATTATGACCCTGAATTTACAGATGATGCCTATGATGTGTAGCTGATTAACAATGGTTGACTGTTAAATCCGTGACCATGGAAACAGCCAACTTGACTAGGAACTTATCCACAATCTAAGAAAATCATATTCTTGTATTGATTTTTTTTATTATTATTCCATTTAGCCAAATCATACAAGTTTAACCTAATCATACAAGTTTAACATAATCGTATAAGTTAAGCATAATCGTGCTAGTAGCAGAAAATTACATATTTCCAGTGACAATTTTTGCTTATTATTAGGTATACAGAACCATTTTTCTGTGTTTTTGCCATCAATAAGGGTGGATATGTGACGGAAAATTTTAATTTACGACCTAGGGGAGGATATTCAGAGCTGTGTTTGTTATTCCTCACATACCTTCAGATTATTTAAGAGGTCACAGATTTAGGGGTATATGCCCATGTGTATATAAAAGTTTGTGGGTGCTACTCCTCATATACCTTCAGATCAAATAAGGACCTCAGAGTAAAGAGTGGCTTAGCCAGGTTTCAAGGTTGTCAAGATGATTGGTAGTAAAAACAAGCAAAGAATATCCAACGAGATAAAAAGGAGCAACCTTCTTGTGTGTGTCACTCTGTACTCAGCTTTGTGCTGACAGACTGCACCCTTGATATAAAGCTTTAATAAACCTTTTCTAAATTGTACTTTGACTGATCTTGTCTAAATAAACTGAGTTAGGTGAGATTACCACAAGGTTCATGACTAATTTCACTATTGGCCCAAATGGAGGAGTTATATCTGTAGGGTGCTTTAAAAGTTGCACTGGGGCCTCATTCCCAATGTACCTGACTGTCAATATGTCAAATTATAGAAACGTTTACTGTAGCATTATGACGTTATGGAGCTCTAAATATGACAATACAAATACATGAGAAATTTCACTATTAGCCAAAACTGAACGTCGCGTCTTTTAAGGTGGACCGAATAAGAGAATAAACTGTATTCAGCCTCATATAGAAAATGCCCTTTTTGCTTTGGCAATACTTAAATTGCTGTAACGGTCACTGACTTTATTAGAGCTGACTGTTGGTGCATTAGAAGGATCTTTTAGCTTTCGAGTAAGGTTTTACTACTTTTATTCTAGCAGGTCTGATAAATTACTGCAAATCCGAAACAGCTAGTCACCGACTACTGAAGGTTGCTACTGCTGTTGCTAACGTGCTAGCAAGCTAAGCGGCTAGCAACTGGAATCTCGATGTATGGCGACGCCCTGCAACAGTAATTACACAGAAACTACTAACTTACAATGAGCAAATACTATCTTGGAGCAGTTATCAGTGTTATTTGGTAGCTGCAGAACATAGTCATACATTTATTCGTACAACTAATATAATGTATAATTACTGAATTCTTACCATCGTTAACTGCTTGTGTTTCTAGACGAAGCTCAGCTACAATTTGTGTCAAGTAAACCTGACAAAAGGAGTGACGTGTCTAACAGTCGACTGAGAAACTTCGACTTTATAAAGAAAAAAATCAATACATGCCACAATCAAATGCACTGTTCGTTTTGTCGTGACGACGGAGCTTCGGTTCCGCACACATTCACGTGACTATTTCGTGTTCTATGGGATTACATCTCTGCCACAATAATGGGCGCGCGCGAACTGAGTTTAGCAAAGATACAATATGAAAAGCCAAAAGGGTAACAAACGCGCGAAATTTCACGCACTAACAACACGTCAAGTACGTGTATTTAACGTGTACTTAACGTGTACTTAAGACGTTGTCAACGCGTGAAAAAAACTGCGTATTTGACGTGTACTTAATGCGTTATGTACGCGTTAAAAATCCATTTGAAAGGGTCAGTGTCATTGGCTGCTAAAAACTTGGGTTAAACCATTTGTGAGCTTAAGGTCTTATATACAGTACAGGTATTTACAGCTATCGCTAACAGGGGGGCGCTTATTTTCCACTCATCAGTCAAACATGCAGGTGATATTATCCATTTAAATGAATTTAAAGATTTAACGTATTTAACTACGGTAAATAAGAATTAATATAAGTATTTAAAGCTCTCAGGTCGGTATAAGAACTTGATTTGACTTTCCTCACAGCAAACGTATTCTACTGTTGCTAAAGTCCTAGGCCAACCTGAAAATTGGAATTAAAGCAATTTATATATACATAACATTATATATACATAAAATTAAAGTAAAGTAAAGTAAACATAAAATATTAAGTAACTAACGTTTTTTAGAACCACACACACCGAGATGCCTATTGTACACTTCATGAAGGTAGTTGAATAAACTCAGCATTACATTGTAACGTGAAGGCATGTGCCTCACGGGTTTTTATGTTTAGTTCATGCACATGCCCTTTGTGTTCACTGTTATGTTTGTGTTTCCGGTCAAAGAAGCACTAGGCGGCGTTGACTGCCACATTACACACACCTGTGCCCACTTTATGTTAAATCATTGAGCTGCAGCAGTAAACACACACACCTGAGTTTAGTTAAAGATCAATTATGTTTTGTA
>JAOUQX010000001.1:13178666-13188994 GCA_028566295.1 Liobagrus marginatus
TTTTCTTTCCTTCCGTCCGCTCATTTTTACTGAAGGACTCAAAGTGCAAAGCGAAAAAGTGAAGTAGAGAGTAACACCACACTCAAACAAAGGTCAATGTATTTGGAGTGCGCCATCTGTTGGGGAAACACGGACATTACAGGGAATGGTAAAACGAATTGGGTTAAATTATAATAAAATTTTATTTAATAATATAACTTGGACAAGTTTGGCGGGCCGGATTAAAATGCTTAACGGGCCGTATATGGCCCGCGGGCCGTAGTTTGCCCATGTCTGTACTAATCCATATCCGTTGCAATTCTAGGTTTAGAGTTATAAGATGCAGTAGTTTTTTGGACTGATCAGTAGAGTGCTAAGTGTGTATAAAGCGTTATAACTTTACTTAATTAACTCACGTTAGTCAGGCTGTAGTTGTTGTCTGTTAGAGGTTCCCTCAGTACCAACCTCCCGGCAGTCACCAGATGCTGTAGACTAATTACCAGCTTCCCCAACAGCCTGCAACACGCGCACACACACACACACACACACACACACACACACATTAAAATAACAGACATCATAAAATAATGCAAGCACATGAATTATATCTCTGAAATATACATATTTATTACAATACTTTAAGATCGAAACCCTTAGGATTGCGTTATCAATGTCACTTAAATGGACTAATCTCTTTAGACTGACCTGTTACTAAACATCTTGCTGCAGTTATACACACTGATGGAGAGCACTTCATTCTCCACAATTTTCCCATAATGAGGCCATCTGAAGTGCTAAATGGTAAAGATGTCAAAAAATCAGATGTATTAGTTGTTGTGACTGTAATGGGAATTACATTGTTAAATGAACAAAAGTTTTCTCTCTTTATATAATTATCAGTTAATGTCTGAGTTAGTTTATTCATCTGTGTGGCGTGTGGGAAGTGTTTAACCTGTCGTAAAAAGGGTACGAAGAGGAAGCAAGGATGGGGCGTTTATTACTCATATTTGGTTTATCGGGGAAGTCCTCCAAATAGAGGAGGTAATAAAAGCTAGAACAGTCACCAAGACGCAGAGATCAATACGTCATAAAAACCCTTTGATCCACTCCCTCTTCCTGGATGGGTGGAGAATAAAAGCCCGATCCAGACAACTAACATTTGGAGTTCTATCTGAGATGCTCAGCCCTCCGGCTGAGCATGTTAGAGACAATTCCCTGTTACCGGTAACAATAAAAGAATATTCTTGTTTGACTAACGTTTCAATCTCTCTTTAAAGTGATTTATTTAAATATAGGTAAATTTCCAATACATGACCCGACAAAATATAAACAATATACATTTTCTCATAGCAGCTTTACATAAATACAAAATATAATGCAATATAAAACTACACATTTTAAAATAGTTATAATGACATTTAAACATAACTGCAATTTTTAATAAAGTTTGGGGGAATTCTGAAAGTCAGAACGTATTGATCATTGTTATTCAAATGACAAATTTACATTGATATGTCGTCTCTGTAATAACAGCTCGTTCACAAGAACACGTCTGTGTCAAGTGGTCCATGTCATTACGGTGAATAAAAAAGCGTATACTGTACTTAGTAACGTTTTAATGTAATGAATGTATAAGATTGCATGCCAGTTATGTTTCAGTTATGTTTGTATGTTATCATAACTTCTTCTTGTTAATATTAGTATGCATATGCTAGGATATGCGGAATAAAAACATTTCACTGCATGTACAGTATGTGTATGTGATCAATAAGACCTGAATTTGAATTATAAGTAGTGTCGTTAAATTTAAGAAGAAAAGAGTTTTTCATCAATTATTTGAGTTCCATGGGTAGAAGGTTTAGGAATAACTTGTTTTAGCTGATCTAATAAATAACATTGCTTGGATGCTTTATCTACTCTGTGAGAAGAACCGGAGGGTCTCTCGGCACTATCCTTTATTTCAATTTGTAGGCTAGCTATCAAGCTTGTGATGCATTCCAGCATTTATCTAATGGCTGCTTTATTCATTTCTTTTCAGATCGTATTTATCACATACACATACATGCAGTGAAATGTTTTTATTACACATATCCCAGCTTATGAATTTGAACGCCGGGGTCAGAGCGCAGGGTCAGCCAGAACGAACGGCGCCCCTGGAGCAAGTGAGGTTAAGGGCCTTGCTCAAGGACCCAATGATGGTAGCTTACCTGGTGTGAGGCTTTAACCCTTGACCCTCTGATCACTGACCCAGAGCCTTATACCATTGAGCCACCACATCCCCACCACAACTTTTATAAAGTTTGACCTAACAAATGTACTAATTGCTATCTTGCAATTGCAAATGTACTAAAGCATCTTACAAACAGAATGATATCTCCATTTCAGCACCGCAGGTAAATCTAACTTAACGTTAACTCCAGGAATAGAGAGAAGTGTAAATATTGTACATTCATTTCTAAAGGTATGCAGGGCGCTGGCTATTTATTGATAAAGGCACACGTGAACTAAAAGCTGCCCTGAGTCACTATATCCAGAAGGAGCGGTTTGTGTGAAGAACAGTTCCACACCTTTTCCCTGCCAAAAAGCAAACACTGATACTAATAACGACACTGTAGAAAACAAGAGAAAGCCATGTTGTGTTTTCTATTATATTATGCTTTCTATAATTATATCAGACTTAATAAAATATTTAGATTCTGTAATACAGGTTTAGAAGCCATGAGAATGTTTCAATATTATTTAGTATTGAACTAAATTGGATTTATGTAGCAGGATGTAAAAATGGCTTTATACAAAGCCGGTGAAATTGTACCAAATTATACGAAGCAAGATATTCAATAAAACACGCAACTTTTTTTTCTTACCTCATTAAAAATTGCTATATTTTCACATTGGAGAATCTTGGTTTTGTGAGTAAAATCTAGGACATGAACAAAATTTCTTTTAATATTCACAAAATTTCACACGGTAAATATTCAAATGACAAATTGTCAATCTGCTGATTTCGGCAATTTCTTGAACTTTTAAATAAAGCTCGCATAAGCATCGCACATAAAAGGCAATGGAACAGTGAACCTCTACTAACAACACACACACTGATGTTAAAAATCTAAACCAGGCAGTCACATTAGAAGATCATTTATTTTCTTACCCCTGAAAGACAATTCCACTTTCCGGTCATATTTTCCACTTAGGTTCGAAATCTTTTTCAAATGAACAGCAATAGACATGTTTCAGTAATGCGGATAGTTTTCCATCAGTCCTTAAACATCTTTATATTGTTTCCCTACTCGCTAATTTTCTGCCAACATATTCTAGTCTTCAGAACAAATACAAGAATGCTCAGGAAAAATGTTTATTTGGCTAAAATCGCTTTAGTTTGTATAAGGCCTGTAAATGTCTGAGCTGCTGAGAATAATAATTGAACAGTGACTTCTGAATTAATTCCACTCAGGTGTGTAGTTTTATTTTCCACTGTTTGCACATGCTAATGTGACCGGTAGGAAGGGCCAAAAGTGAGAACGTAAAATTCAACAGATGAAATGTTGGAACAGCAAACATTTTGTTGAACAGAGCACTTTAAATAAATAAAGTTGTAGATAACTTCATTTTCTAACAAGTTCAAGTTATGAAAAGGTGGAAAAGTTCCAAAAATGGAAGATAAAAAAAACAAACAACAAACTACGCAGAATTTGTTTATTTATTTGTAAAAAATTATTTGCAAAGGTGTAAATGCCGCGTGGTATTTTTCCCCAAACAGAGACTGGAAATGACAGAGTATCTAAAAATAACGTCAAACTTTCAGGATCTTAAAACAGTTAAACCAGCCTCGATACCAACCGCAATTATAAACTCCAATAGATATAATATTTATGGCATGCATCAGGCAAGCATTATAATATCTCTTACAAGTGTAAAATAAAGTGTGTAGACAATTTTATTAAGGCATATCAAGGTGCAAACTTTGCAAATAAGGAATGGCACTAGTACACTAAATGATCTCCATGACCACACACACACACACAGACACACACACACACGATGTGCTGGTGCTCCACGTCTGGTGACCATTTATAAAAAGTGGCAGAATACAAGCTACACAAAAAGGTTGGTACTTATACACATTTACTTTAGCTAGACACGATATTCGTTAAAGAACCTTTCAGGATCAAATCATGAAAAAACAATGCAAAAGTGAATTTCTTACTTTAACAGAAAGAATTTTATACGCTATAATTGGTGAACATCATAAAAATTGTAAATAAATGCCATAATTAAACTTGAAAGTGCAGTTATTTTAAGGCCAGCATCATTTAGTCCTACCTTAGGACATTAATATCACCACAAGCTTGCTCGCTGGGATGCATTTAATTGAGTTTTTTTTTTTTTATTCATTTAACCTAATTTTTGTATATTCTGTTAAGCTTCTTTGAAACAATGTCTATAATTGAAAGCGCTAAAGAAAAAAATGGGATTGATTATTTCTTTGACAGTTTGTCTTAAATAATCATCGTTGTTTTCATGCCACAAAAGTGAATTTTAGCATGATACCTTTTTATGCAACACTCTACAAAAATGTATTTCTTCACAACAGCTATGAATGTAGGGTACTGAACACAGACCAATAAAGAGGCTCCACTCAAAACTTTCCTGCCTTTACTGAACAGTAAGAACATTTACTGAGAGTTTAGTACGTATATAAATTTTATAATTAACTTCCTACAAAAAACAAACTGCATGTGCAGTGCACAGTGAGTAAGTTAGTAAGTTTAATGTTATGAGCAACACTGGGACGCTCAAAGATATAACCAACTATAAAAAAAAAAAAAAGACTTGTACAATCTAAAAGTGTCTTCTTTAAGTACCAAATTTAAATTTAGCCTTTAAATGCTGAAGGATTAATCGTCTGCATTTTGAGGTTTTGAGTCTGATTTAACATAATGCTCTTTTGGATGAAAAGATCTATAGTCTAGAATAATTCATAACTCAAACATAATCACTGTAATTGCTTTAACAATTTGAAGAGTTTAACTGGAAAGTGTAAATGCAGAGAAAGAGCAGAAGATGTTAACTGAAAAAATATGGCTAAGTCAAAGCTACTGTGACATTTATTAACATCGCTGAATGATTCATAAAGATTTATTTCTCTCTGAAAGTGGTGGCCCCCCCCCCCCTGATCATGCATACATCTGGCTTTAAGTTCTAGGAGCAGGAGGCTTAACAGGGCCGAGATTTCTCATCTTATAGTAAGACACCAACTGATTAGGCACTTCAGCAAGAACACTTTGAGCCAGAGCTTCTTTGGGAGCCTGAAGAGAATGACAGAATAATTTCAAACATTTAAACATCGGTCTGCATAACAAAAACGTCCTTCACAAGCAATTAGTAGAAATAAGATCCATACCTTGGCAAAGTCTTTAAAAGGCACAAACTGTACTATATCCCTTGCCACTGGTTCTCCATTGGTAGATTTAAGGACACCCTTATCCCCATCAAGTACCTCCATCGCCTTAAAGTCTGCTTCACCAACACCTACAATAATGATGGACATGGGGAGCTTTGAGCTGTTCACTATGGCCTGCTTGGTCTGGTCCATATCTGTAATCTCTCCATCAGTGATGATCAACAGCACGAAATATTGCTGAGGAGGAAAGCAGTACAAAAGGTTTAGTGTGAAGGTATGCCAAGCGTAAGCTAAATCCAGAATTACGTTTTGTGAAATTAACATTTTGTGGACTGAGCTACACAAAAAAACCTAAAGAAGAACTACTCGTTTTATTTAGAAAATGAATGTTACAAATGCTTCAACAATGTAGACAGATTTTTGCTAGCATTTCAAAACGTTACTGAGAATTGCGTTCAAACGCACCGCACTAAGCAGAAAAATTAAGCAATGACATCATTCACATTTTTGAAAATCGACCTCCATCATATCATGCTAACTAGAGTTGCAATCACAAGGAAAGACCTTGTTCATTTGTTGACCACTGCTGTGCATGAAATCGCTCAACATTTGACAGTTTATATATCTAATATAATTCGAAACCCTCAGATCGAGGTCAGCCTGCCAGTGCTCAGACCAGACGCCGTACACTGCATCAAATTGGTCTGCATGACTGTCGTCCCAGAAGGACACCTCTTCTAAAGATGATGTACAAGAAATCACGCAGAGTTTGCTGAAGATAAGCAGAATAAGGACACGGATTACTGGAACCGTGTCCAATGGTTTGATGAGAAAAAGATTAACTTAATTTGGCTCAGATGTCAAGCGTGTGTGTTGACAACCAGGTGAGGAGTACAAAGACAAGCGTCTTGCCTACAGTAAAGCATGGTGGTGGGAGCGTCTTGGTCTGGGGCTGCATGAGTGCTGCTGGCACTGAGGAGGTACAGTTCATTGCAGAAACCAAAGTTCAAAGTTTATTGGTCACATGTACATTATACGTGGTACAACATACAATGAAATGCTTTGACGACTAACTGTACATTTGCTATAAGTGGGGGGGAAGGTTGCATATAAATACTATTAACAGTGTGTACAGTAATTACAAATTACAGATGTACATCTGAATGCCATGAAACCATGAATGCGAACATTTACTGTGACAATGAAGCAGAGCATCATCACATCCCTTTGGAGACTGGGGAACCAATTTGCACATTTTCACTTAGTGGAGTACTCAATTTTGTTGCCAGCGGTTTAGACATTAATTGGCTGTGTGTTGAGTTATTTTAATGGGACAGTAAATGTACACCGTTATACAAACTGTACACGCACTACTTTACATTGTAGCAAAGTGGACAGAAGAACCAACACCAGCCAGTAATTATTTATTTGTTTCTCAGTCATCTAATTTCACAGACAGCCACAAGACCCAGGGCAATTGCCATACGCTGTAAGTGCAGATGGTAAAATGCCCTTTTAAAAGCAGATTTATATCTTTGAACTTACTTCTGCAGTCGGCTGCTGAGCAGCAGTTGCAGCGATGCGAGACACATGGTTGATAATGGGGGAAAAGTTAGTTGGGCCATACAGACGCACTTGTGGCAATATAGTGCGATATGCCTGTACAATGCCTTCCACTCCTGCAAACGTGCGCGCGCGCGGACACACACACACACACACCAGCATGTTTAAAGAAAATAATCATAAATAACTTTTTTGATAAAGTGTCAACAAAATAAATGAATCATACCTTTGCAGTAAGGGTTACTGGGATTGAAATTTAGAGCAAACTCGTGAGACACCTGCAGGACAAGATCATATTCGTCTGTGTGTTTACAAAAAGTACAACTACTAAGATGAGAACACGAAATCTCAACTAACCTCAAACTTTGGAGGCACCTGAGCACCAAACCCAAAAGCAGGAAACATTTTATCCCTACGGAAGAAGAAATAAGAATACATGAATCGATCTGTACCGGCCTCAAATGGTGCCAAAGCATAATTGAAAACAACATAGGAGCTTAAGTTCTGCGCTTACATGTCATAATCCTGGACCACAAGGCCCACAGACCAGAGTGCGCTCAGGTACTGGTTTATCCCATCAGGGCTGAGATAGTGTAAAGAGTCCTGGGAGCGAGGGTCTCCATTAGAGCCGGTGAAGTCGATCCCAACCTACATAAAACAAATAAATATCGTTACCATTAGATCATTTTAAGGATTGGGGTGTAAATATATTTCAACAGATTGGATGTATCCAGGTTTTGAAATTAACTTTCAGTCACCGACCAATTTGACTACTAAATTCTGAAGTTGTCGACCGTTGAAAAAATAAAAAATAAATAAAATAAAGTATGTCGCAGCGTGTGTATATATAGCCGCTTGGTGTTAAAACTTCTCATTTTCTTTCCTTGGTGGTCCTTTCGTTTTTTTCACCTGGGTTACTTACCCCAGGCAATTATCGCCAGAATGTTTTTTATATATAATAATGGTTTATCTTCGCATAGCTTCAATAATATGAACTAACGCGCCATTATTTCATGCATAGTGACGTGTGTTCACGTAAACCAGATATGCGCCGATTATGTACAAGAAGCTGTATGTAATATGATAATTCACGAGATGAGTAGTTGTGCTAAATCTGTGCAGATTTGGCCTACACTAACTTTCCCAGTGAGTAACCAGTCAATTTTTCTAGTGATTTGACAGCGTTACCTGCCACTGCTGATCTTCAAACGCATTTGGCGGCTTGCCGGGTGTTCATGTCAAACCCTGGATGTATCCATCATCAGTGAAGATTGTTAAGCCCATTGAAGGTGCCAAAGCCCAAGCCATGATACTGAATTTAGTTTCGAGTCTTTATAGATCATGCCTCTCCACACACTTTGGCATCGCCATCACTTTGATGGCGATTAAACATGGCTCACTTCTGTATTCTTTGTTTATTCTAATCTGTCTTTCTGATTCTTACTGCTCATGTTTGGCTTGCAGCTTGTTATATGAGCCCTATATTTCCTGTCAGTGTCTTCTTAAAACTACTGTTTTATTTGGTCAACTGCCAGGTTTGCTGCCTGGTTGTTAGTAATAACTTTCAATAGAAGTATATTGCGGAAAATTTTCGAAAAGCATTGCAAATTCTATTTGCATTTGTGTTTTCTACATGTGCACACAAATAGTGATGATTCAAATGCAACTGCAAAACTTGCATTTGCATTTTCTTGTCTTGTCTTTCACAGCCTAGTCATATTTAAAGCGTAAATTCTCACGTCTGCCTTTTCACCTCGCATTTTTAGCACTCCAAAATTGTAAATGCTATTTACACTTTTGTGCTTCAATTTTCAAAGCCTTACACAGAAACCGGTTTATCAGCTTCAGGGGTTGGACCATACTATAGGGCGTGTTTGTACTGGGAAGTGACACGGCAGGGCAGAAGAGATTAAGAGCTGAAAATCTGGCCTTTTTATCTACAGCAGCGGTTGTCAAACTCAGTTCCTGGAGGGCCGCAGCCCTGCACAGTTTAGCTTCAACCCAAATTAAATGGACCTGATTCAGCTAATGATGTCCTTCAGGCTTATTTGAAAACTGCATGTTGTGTAATGGAGCAGGGTTGGAACGAAAGTGTGCAGGGCTGCGGCCCACCAGGAACGGAGTTTGACACCTGTGCTGCAGTATTATTAAATATAGACAATAATTCAGGCCTCCACCATCGCTCCTTCTTCTGTAATGAGAGGCAAAAGAATTGACTGTCAGGGTGAGGATTATTTATTTCTTTTATTAATGCAAAAATCTATTTCTTTTGCATAATCATTTGTGTATACATTTTGGCTATTTAAATAGGACAGGGTTGTGACCTGCAAATGCAAATAGAATTTGCAATTCCTCTTGGAAATTATCCGCAATATACATTGATAACTTTTTGTCAAATTCTTATATTGCTTATTCCCAAGCCTTGTGCTATAGCGCTGATCAATTTTATGGGATCAGGCGTTGAAGGAGCGGGGTGGGGTCAGCCGGTCAGCGCTCGGACCGTATGCCGTACACTGCAATCCCGCAAACAGTTTGCTGAAGACAAGCAGTCTAAGGAAATTGATTACTTGAACCATGTCCTGTGCTGCTGGCACTTGGTAGTTCCAGTTCATTGAGGGAACCATGAATGATAACATGTACTGTGACAATGAAGCAGAGGATGATTCCCTCCCTTTGGAGACTTGGACACTTTGGACATTTTCACTTAGGGGTGTACTCAATTGTGTTGCCAGCAGTTTAGACATTAATGGCTGCGTGTTGAGTTATTTGGAGGGAACAGCAAATTTACACTGTTATACAAACTGCACACTCACTATTTTACATAGTTGCAAAGTGTTCTTTCTTCAGTGTTGTCACATGAAAAGATAAAACATTTACAAAAATGTGAGGTGTACTCACGGTGAGATACTGTAGGCGTCAGTGAATTTGATAACCTACTTATTTGGTGAAATACCACGTAAAAATATTCTCTCTTTAAAGCAATAAATTTTACAATGACTGTCAAGATTTTGGACTTGAAGGTTTGTAGACAGCATAAAAGTTGTGTACAGGGGCAACAATCTAACTTACCGTGAAATTAATTTGGCAACCTCCCATCACATAGTCCAGGAATGTATACTGTGCCTCTATCTGCAAGAAAAATGTCATTTTGGCCATTGCGTTATAAAACAATACATTTTTTTTATATATACAGTGGTACCTCGGTTTACGCATTTAATCCGTTCCGGGCCTTTACTCTTACACTGAAACGTTCGTATACCGATACATGTTTTCCCATAAGAATGAATAGAAACTTCGTTAATTCCTTCCGGACAACCAAAAATATTACTTTAAAAATAAAGCCAATATTCACTAATATTACTTACTTTTAACATGTTATATT
>JAOUQX010000001.1:13191605-13205542 GCA_028566295.1 Liobagrus marginatus
TATGCGGAATCAAAGAATTTCACTGTATGTTGTACTGTATGATGTGCATGTGACCAATAAACTGAACTTTACTTTATCTTTAAATCTATACTTCAGCCTGAGTTTTTTTTTTGTTTCACAAACTACCACGGCAGACTAAACGCGATAATTAATAAAAATAAGGGTGGCTATGGCATTCTAGCTAGTTAGTTGTCAGTATATATAATATGGTAGAACCACGTATACAGTATAATATATGACAAAGCAAATACAGAATGATTTAGTTAATCAGGCTATTGCCATGGAAAAGGCTCCTTACTTTACAAGTTAAATAGTTTAATATAATGCATAAACATTATTTCTAAAATCTTGCAGCATATTATAAATTGTGAAGAACATTTTAATGAACATGTGTACCTATAACAACATAACAGAGGATCAACAGCACGCCAGATTTCCCAACTGCTATTTCTAAGAAACTGTACTTATGGTAGAAACAACACACTGAAATCTCTTCTGGAGCAACGTTTTCCATGATAAGGACTGCACACAGAGGTTGAAAGAGTGAAGAAATATACTGAGCTAAGTTTTCAGCAGAAAGACAGATGGCGTATTCAACAGCAATGCAATGAGATGGACATCGACAGAAACAATACTCTTGAAAAGTAAAAAGGCAGGCAGCAAAGATAAACTTGCAAAGTGAAATGAAGATTTCGCACAAACATGCTAATGCTGTGAGAATTACCAGTATGTACTTAAGAGTGCAAGGCCTGTAAAAAGTCAGCATTAATGTTTCAATAAACGGTTTTAAATAGGTTTGTATTATAAGAAGCATTTAATAATCAAATTTTAAAAAAAGGATAAGCATCAACATATACCGTTATTGTGCCTTTGCCTGCTGGTTTGCCAGGTTTGAGCTGAAGAGGGTTGGTAATCTTCTTACTTGACACAATCTATGAAAAGGTCAACGCAAGCAAATGGCAAACGTTTCACCGAAAACTTTTATGGCCATGATCATTAATTTCACAATGTTGCACTAGCAATTGTGTATAAATCTTCTGTGTTAAAAAGTGAATCAAAGTAAAATTTTTACAACTTGGACCATGTGAAAGTGCTAATACCTGGCCAAGGGTACACTCAAAACCTCCCAAGAAGTCGTCATCTTTTAGGTCAACAGATTTGTTGTCAATGTCATAGACCCCTAGCTTTAATTTTTGCACCCTCTCAAAATAGTAATCAATATGCAGTCGCTGAGAAAACTCGGGGTCCTGGCAGTTTTGCACTTTCTCTGTGCGATCCACCTACAATTCACATAATGAACAAAGAAGAAAGGAAAAAAAAAAAAAGAACGAAAGAAAGAAAGAACGAACGAAGCAGAAAAAATTAACAAAACAGGAAGAAACACGTACACAGTCACCACTTCCACACGAAACCCCATTTAACCTCTCAATTTATAGGACAATATTTCAGAAAAGCTGTTTCATACCTCAGTCCATTGGTCATCTCCCACACTCTGCAGCAGAACACACAGTGGGTCAGATTTTGATCCAACATCTTTGTCTAGAAGGTTTTTGCAGGATATGGAGAGTTCAATCTTTGTCACATATTGGTTTGCCATCTATAAAAAAAGAAAAGAAAAAGAAGAGACAGGATGATGGTAAACTCCCTGTATGTGGAAATACAAACAACACTGAAGCAGATTCTGGTAAATGGCAAAATCGGTGACCATGCAACTCCAAACTTGAATGGTCTCCAAATCCAAAAGCTGTTTAAGTAAATTAAGCTCTGCATCTTAGTATGGATGGTCATTTCAAGCAAAAACAAAGACCGATGTTCACGGAGCATCATTGGATTTTTATTCGTGGGAAAAAGAAGAAAAAAAAATCAACCTCCCTCGCATGCACGCAAACAAGCACGCAATTATATGCTACACAGAGAGAGGAAGAGCATTCAAACGGTTTAGTTCATTAGAGAACTTTGAGAAATTCATTGTAACTTGCCGAAATATTAATATAATAAACATAACCAAATTATGTCCCAAATTTCCATAAGCCTTAAATTCCACGGAAGCCTACAAGTGTGCACCTGAGGCGTTTTTTGGGTGGACCAAAAATGAACCAGTCATGAACCAGTCACTACTGTATCAGCACCACACATTATTCACAAAATTCACACAACCTATTCAATAGTCTATAATTAAATCAACCAATCAAATATTCAGGGCAGCACGGTGACAGAGTGGTTAGCACTCCTGCCTCACAGCAAGATCGTGGGTTTGATTCCCACCCAGGGTCTTTCTGTGTAGAGTTTGCATGTTCTCCCTGTGCTTGCATGAGATTTCCCTGGGTTCTCCAGTTTCCTCTAAATTGTTCACAGGAGTAAATGCGAGCGTGAATGTTCGTCTAGAAGTGTCAGCCCTGCCATTAACTGGCGATTGTCCAGGGTGTACCCGGCCTCATGCCTAACGCGCCCTCGAACCTGAACAGGATAAGCGGCAGACAATGAATTAATAAATCCAATACTCACAAATCACGACATATCCCTACCTCTTAATGGCTGCTTGTTGAAATATTCTATTCAATTTGGTGTTTTTATAATACACCACAGTTTTAGAGAGGGAAAAAAGTCTCATTAACAAATTGTAAAAGTAGTTTTGCATATTAAGCAAATCATCAGAAAGGTTTACAATGTTGTGGCATTTCTAGTGTTGAAAAATGTAAAAATATTTATCATGAACATCAATCCACTTTAGTTATTCTTATTAGTGAGGGAAAGTATGCAGAGTGACAACATGTTCTGGGACTCTAAATTGAATAATCATTCATGTTTGGTGAAGATTAATATTTGTAGAAAGATTTTTTTTTTAATTTAAGAGTACATTCCTGTTGAAAGCCGACGGACTGCTAGCTAATTGCTAAACTGCCAAGCTTATCCACAGCACGACAATGACTGCAGGTTTGTTTTTTTTGTATTCCACATAGACAGGTTGAAACCTGATGCTACCTCTTCAGTCCGTTGTAATTGCATTTATTAAACCATCAGGTATCAATTCCTTGCTAGGCCGGAAAATTTGCAGCCAAACCAGCTTTCTGTGGTTAAGCTCCAACACCACGCTTAGCAAATATAGCCTTGAAACACACACGCCCAGTCACTAGAAAATAATGGGTGTGGACTTTTTCCTGAAGGTTCTTAGAGATTACTTTTTCGAAAAAACTGATAAAATAAATGAATATACAGAAAACTCCGCAATGGTGACACTTTTCTACTGATTCAAAACCATGCGCCATTTTACTCAGCTACCAAGCCATAAACACCCTTTTCATTTCCGTTTAGTAATACATCGCGTGCCTCTGGTTCGCCATGCACAAAATCTCACTCACAAATAAGCCACAACTAGTTCTGTCTCATGCGGCCGACACTCTCACGATGCAGCCCTACATATTCAAAATTTACTCATTTTACTCATTAAAAACCGTGAAAATCCCACAATGACAACATACCATTAGCGTTTAGTCATGCAAATGGTTTGTATTTCCGGATTTGCGAAAACGTGCACTGTTAAACACATACGAGTGCAACATACAGATAAATTACCGCAGCAAAAAAAGAATAGCTTCACAAACCTAACCTTGATTATTTGTTTAAAAAAACAACAACCAAGATATTTCCCGCAGCCACAATCGAAGACTTTCTATGTTAAAACTGCTGTGAACGGAGGTGTGGCCTAGAGTACCACGATGCGCACACGCGTGATACTATTGGTCGGACCGGTATGGGAATGCAGCTTTCCTATTGGACACATCAGCTGTCACACCGCTGTGCAGTAACCCCACACCAGAAGGAGCGTAACTTTCTACACAGGCTAATTCACATATTCGTGACAGAAAGCGGTTCACTACATCAGCCTCAGCTGTCGTCTTTGCCACAAAAAAGCAACAATCATATGAACATAAGATAATACCACGAATAATGTTATTCTGCACATCCTAAATTGTGAGGATTAGTAAAGGGGAACAGCATACTCCACAACCTCAGTGCCTACATGGTAGGTAAACTGGACTTAGGGAGGCGAGGAAGTCCAATGTTTTCCATATGGGAACATTATGTAGGCTTAATTAAACAGTTTACTGTATTCATACACATATAACTAAGTTCAGCGGTTCAGTTCTGTATGCCCAGTTTCTGTATAACCCATACGTAATAGAGATCATTATATGAATCCACCGTCCACTTTAATTGAACCAGCTGTTTATTTATGCAATTATCAAATCAGCACACACAATTCAAAATCATGCACATACGACTCAAGAGCTTCAGCTTATATTCACATAAAAATGTTTTCACAAACACTGATCATAGCACGGATGTCGGTAGCAGATGGGACTGGTTTAAGTGTATCAGAAATTCACAATCGCTCGCAAACACTCTCACGCACATCGTTGGAGTTGATATATATCTGTGCAGAAAACAAAACAAAAAAAAATCATCCACTGTCTTGAAGGTCTGTAGGCTAGTACTGTAGGTAGTAAATCTATATTTGCCATTAACTGCACCGGCAAATATGTAGGCCTTTAATATTGTACTACTATTTTATAGTAGCTACAGCAACTAGTTAACCAGCTACTACTAGTGATAACTCCAGTTATGATTACCCTTTCAAACCAGTAATAAGGACTTGTACTATGTCTGTAAAGTTACTAATTTCGGGCCAATACTGCAAAAAATTAAGAAAAAGTGAAGAAAGGGTTCATTTAACCCAGTGTGAATGGGCAATTTTACTTTCCGTCATTCTACAATAGCTAAATATTTCAAAAACTACCCCAAGAGTTCAAGATTCTAAGTTGACAGTCGCAATGTCTGCACGGCAAAGCTACACATTGCATACTTTTAATTCATTTATTCCTAAGTTAATGTTCAGCCATCACTTATAAGATAGGCTGAGATTTTTTTTCCATAATTAAGGTAACTGTGAGAGAAATAATAAAATCTCCTGGTGATTCAGTGTATAGCTGGCAGTTAATTCCTCACTGACATAATGAACCTAGAGCACCAATCTTAATAATTAGTCCAAGAGCCCCTAATCACGTCAAATATATTACTATAATCACATTTACAAGCCATTTAGGATGGAGTTTTTAAAGGGCAATGTTGCTAGTTTTATATTATATCTACGGAAATTATTTACAGTATCATATTTGTACAAAAAATTAACCAGAAGGTTTTGATTCTACATAAAACATCACATTTACAAAGCCCTGTTCCTACAGATATTTTACCTTTGGGCTAAACAGGTTTTGGCTTGATCTTCAGTTTTTGCTTCAAGGCAAAGCTATTAATCTAGTGGTTAATTAAAAAAAAAAAGTACTAAAGCTTTATAGTCAACAAAGACAAAAAATACATCGGATAGGTCGAATTAATCGACTTGCAATTCTCATTACAAAATTAGCTTTAGAAGAGAAAAAACTTCAGCGTTTTAAAAATATTTATTTTTAAGCAATTCATGAAATAGAGACACAAGCTACAATAACTCAACTCAGCAATTATCCATAATTTGCACCTCATTAGTTTAAAAAAGGATCCATTTCCCATCTATTGCAACACTGTACAAAATATAAGCATCATCAATCAACTATGTACCACTTCTAGACTATCCAATTATGGCAAAGTGTAAAAGACAAATAGTAAAGCAATGCTTTGACAAATTCCTTAGCAACCAGCAATAAAAAGGAATTTTAAGTGTCAATTTATGAAACAACATTATCATGTCTAGCCATTTACAAATGTAAATAATTCTACAATCAGAAAAATAACTACTCGGAATATCTGTATAACAGATGATTTAATAAAACAATGCTATAAAGCGACACTGTGGGGTTTAAGAATTTATAGATCCCATTGAAAGAACAACTGTTAAGCACGACTCTAAATGCAGAAACCGACAATATTTCATGGGTGTTGCCAATAAACTCACAAAAAAGCAATAGAACTATGATGACAGCCAGACACGGAGAAATATTTGGTGGGTGTGAAAAACAAAACAAAATCTTTGATAGTAAATTTTGTCAAGTATCATGTGTGGCACTCACTCAGTTATATATATATATATATAATCACTGTAATAAAGCATGGGCATACTATCTGTAGCAGAAGAGCTGTTCTGAACAGAGAGATTTACTGTATTTCAAACTTCTACACAGAGACAGTGGTTGGGTAAACTCCCTTTATCTTTTGGTTCAGAAATTCCAAAAATTCCCAAGAACAACATTTTAATATCTAGTTGTTTCGGAAATTTCTTTGAAACATTCAAAGAATTCCAGAAATAAACAAAATCAAGAATGATAGTAGTGCTGCATACAGCTCCAGACATCAGGAAAATGACCAAGAAAATTCCAGGAATATAACAATTAACATGGGGCGGGGGGTTTAGACATCTTCAAGCAACACAAAACGTTGTAAATGACTATCCTCATCGGTCCGGTTGCACAGACAAACGTTAAGATAGTTCTAGACTAAAATGCATGTTTGAGCTGTTTTAAGCGAAAGCAACTTGTACTGACGTATCTTAAAATATGTCACTGCCATTGCTTCAAGATACACACCAATAATATTTTTTTTCCCTAGTGTACGTTTATAAAAGATACTTAAATATCCTAATTCAACTAAGGCCTAATCCTGGTTTAGGCTAAGCCGCGTCTGTGAAACCGGGCCTATACAGTATCTCACAAAAGTGAGTACACCCATCACATCTTCATAAATATTTTATCTTTTAATGTGGCAACACTGAAGAAATTACACTTTGTACATTTACACAATGTAAAGTAGGGAGTGGACAACTTGTACAACAGTGTAAATGATCTGTCCCATCAAAATAACTCGACACACCTATTAATGTCTAAACCGCTGGTTTAACCGCTCAACAAAAGTGAGAACACCCAAACATGTACATGTATGGGAAGTGGTAGCTCAGTGGTTAAGGTGTTGGACTGCTGATCTGAAGACCAAGGTTCGATTCCCAGCACTGCCATGCTACCACTCCTGAGCTCCTGAGCAAAGCCCTTAACCGCAACTGCTCGGCTGTAACTTGCTGTAAGTGCGTCTGCCAAACGCTATAAATGTAAAATGTCCAAATTGGGCCCAATTTGACATTTTCCCTCCCCGGTGTCATGTTACTCATTAGTGTAATAAGGTCTCAGGTGTGAATGGGGAGCAAGTGTGTTAAATTTGGTGTTCTCGCTCTCACTCTCTCATACTGGTTAATGGAAGTTCACCTCATGGCAAAGAACTCTCTGAGGATCTGAAAAAAAGAATTTTTGTTCTAAATAAAGATGGCCTAACCCTATAAGAAGAGCACCAAGACCGTGAAACTGAGCTGCAGCACGGTGGCCAAGACCATACATTGGTTTAACAGGACAGGATCCACTCAGAACAGACCTCGCCATGGTCTACCAACGAAATTAAACATGCTCAGCATCATATCCAGATGTTGTCTTTGGGAAATAGACGTATGAGTGCTGTCAGCATTGCTGCAGAGGTTGAAGGGGTGTGAGGTCAGCATGTCAGTGCTCAGACCATACACCGTACACTGCATCAAATTGGTCTGCATGACTGTCGTCCCAGAAGGAAACCTCTTCTAAAGATGATGTACAAGTAACAACGCAAACAGTTTGCTGAAGACAAGCAGAATAAAGACATGGATTACTGGAACAATGTCTTGTGGTCTGATGAGAACAAGATTAACTTATTTTCATTCAGGTGTTGTCAAGCGTGTGTGTCGGCAACCAGGTGAGGAGTACAAAGACAAGTGTTTTGCCTACAGTCAAGTATGGTGGTGGGAGCGTCACGGTCTGGGGCTGCGTGAGTCTGGCCCTGGGGAGCTACAGTTCATTGATAGAACCATAAATTCCAATATGCACTGTGACGTAATAAAGCAGAGCATGATCCCCTCCCTTCGGAGACTGGGCCCAACACACCTCCAAGATGACCACTGCCTTGCTAAAGAAGCTAGGGTGAAGCTGATGGACTGGTCAAGCATGTCTCCAGATCTAATCCTCACTGAGTATCTGTGGGACATGCTAAAGCGGAAAGTGGAGGAGCGCAAGGTCTGTAACATCCATCAGCTCTGTGATGTCGTCATGGAGGAGGGCTGCAGTGGCAACATGTGAAGCTCTGGTGAACTCCATGTCGCAGAGAGTTAAGGCAGTGCTGGAAAATAATGGTGGTCACACAAAAGACACTGGGCCCAATTGTGACTTTCACTTAGGGGTGTACTCACTTTTGTTGGCAGCGGTTTAGACATTAACTGCTGTGTGTTGAGTTATTTTGAGAAGACAGAAAATGTACACTGTTATCCAAGCTGTACACACATTACTTTACATTGTCGTAAAGTGTCATTTCTTCAGTGTTGGAACATGGAAAGGTATAAAGTATTTACAAAAATGTGAGGTGTACTCCCTTTTTGTGAGATACTGTATGTTTAACAACAATCATCCTTGAAATGAAGGCATTGCGTTTCAAGAGACGCAGTTATATAAAGACACAGGGTAATGAGGCTCAGTGCTGTTGATTTTAGATGAAATTGCAACTTAACTTTAATAACACTAACCCCCGGATTCACAGACAAGACTTAAAAGCGAGTTCTAGACTGAAATGCATGTTTGAGCTGTTTTAACTGGAAGCAACTTGTACCGACATATCTTAAACTATGTAGCTGCCATTATATTGTATGAAGATGTACACCAGAAATGTTTTTTTTCTTGTGTACGCTCAAAAGCTACTTAAATATCCTAATCGAACTACGGCCAAAGCCTCTCTGTGAAACCAGGCCAAGGATAAATTACGCAGATCTTAATCATGACTATGTTTGGGTTTGGTTCCTCATTAAAAACTCATCCAAATATATGATTCTGTATACATTTTTATGGATGTACTATAAAAAAAAGTTAACTCTGAAAAGATTTGAAATCAGTGACTATCATTCAATCCACAGGCTAATTTATCTCAGCCAAGCATAACCACAAAACTAGAATGATACCATTGGTTTGCACAAACATTGCCTTCATATTTTACTTCAAATATTTAAGCCATTTTGAAAATGTCATGCATGCCATGACATTACCTCAGCCATCCAGCAGAACTTATTTCCCCATATGCAGCCTTTCAATTCAGAAAAGGCATTGCTTAGGTAGTTAAATAAAATGATGTGCGCCAATGAAAAGTAAATTTAGCACAAAAAAAAAGTACCATTTCATACAATGTTTGGGGTACACATGTAAAACAGTCAGCAGATGAAAAACAATTTTTATTGTTTATTCATAGAATGAAACAGGAAAAGGGGCAGGAGAAAGAATACAATACCTTGCAAATGAAAAAATTTTGAGTGTCATTTTATTGACAAAATAGTTACGCTGGAAGAAAATATGTACAACAGCAAATAAACACCAACATAATTGTGTAAAGATAACGTCTTAGATGGTATGCAGAACCGCTAGCAAATATCACAGCAATAGAACAATGAAAATATCATCACATACACATGGTAAAGAGCAGTTACGATTGTAAAGCGTTCATTTACAAACCATTACATTGCCACATTTATTAAACAATGCCGCTTCTCCATTTACAGTAAATAAAGTCAATGCATTCAGCAGGTGTTTCTCACAGGTAGCATTCCTCCAATAGCCTGGGCACTCAAAGGGAAACATCAACTGAAAACACTCACACTAACTGCTTTTGTGAAAATAAAACTAGGAGGATAAGAGTTCTTTAAAAAAAAACACACACCATTGCATGGCAGCATTAGGTGTACGCCGCATCGGAGAACGCAGAAACCACAAAATATACTGACAATGTAGCGCGGCATGTGATCAAAATCTGGAATTGGGAAAAGATTATAAATAGAAAGGGAAATAGAGAAAAGAAGACATTTGCCATTAAGGACAGTGCAGCAGAGCAATCAGCCTACACTTGAAAAATGCATCTCTCGCACCCCTTTAGAAGTTCTTAGCTTTCACACGATGAGACTGCCATCTCAAGCACTTTAGACAAAAAACAGACACAACAGACCATCCATTTGAACAGCTCACTTTAAAAGGGTCAACATATATTTTTCTCCTGGATGTACTTTATCTAGCAGGTCATCTGATAAGAAAAAAAAAACTGTCACACCACTCCAATTCTGTTAAAATAAAACACTCAGTGAATATCCATTTATTGTGTCATGACTGACTTCAGCCCATAGTGATTTTTACTTTTCTTGCACCGATAGGCCTATCGTTCAGGTCCATAACAGCAGACATTGCTTCATCATGGGAATCAAATGCAACCATTGCCTCCCCTGTAGGGAGTCCCTTATCACTAAATTGCAAACAAACAGAGCCAGGCAATACCTTATAACCATAGAAGAAATCTAATATTTCATCAGCTGTGACAGTAAAAGGCATGTTTTGAATTTTAACAATTGTGGGCCGTGGGTTGCCTGGACCACCACTGGTTGATGTTCTCAGATTTTCAGAGGATGCTGCTGAACGACTTTGGTTTCCACCACGATTTTGACTTGTACCTTTTCTTAAAGACCCATTATCAAATGATGGCATGCTCCTTAAGTTCTCTGGGGCTCCAACAAACCCAGTAGGCGCACTGTTACTAGCAGGTCGGAAACCAGGAGGCTCCAGGACAGGCCCTGGTAAGTGCCCCCCAACAATAGGTGCAGGAATAGGAAGTGAAACGTCACCCAAAGCGGTTCCTAAAGGAGGCAGAGGTGGTGGGCCTGCTAAGCCATTACCTGGGGCAGCAAATGGGTTGACAAATGGAGGGCCATTACCAAGGTTTCCCACAGCACTTCGGAGGAAACTAAAATCCTCTCCAGTCATTCCAGAGAAAGCATGCTGTGCTTGCACTTGGACATGTGCATGTGGATGTGCATGGGAATGGTTCTGCGCCTTTTGTCCCCGCTTTGACTGTGGGGGTGGGTTTCTCTCAACCTCCTTCATCTGATCAAATGTAACCAAGTGGACAAACGCATCCCTGCCATTTAATTTCTGCCTATGCAATCGTTCAGCTTTATGGGCATCCTCTTCAGATTTAAATTGCACCACAGCTTGGCCGAGGCCATTACCATTGCCATCAACTAGTACTTTGAGGCTGTCTTCAAACAACTGAATACCATCCAAAAACAGGCGTACGTCTTTCTTTGACACATTATATGGGATATTTGTTATATGAGCACAAATTCGAGAATTTTTTCCACCCTCTGCTGAGCCACCTTTATGATCCCCCTGGGAGCCCTGCATTCTCCTGCGAATTGAATCAATTTTTTCAAACATATTTTTCTTTGTGATAGGATGCACTTGTATAAATCGGCTTCCCATGTACTGCATGTGACAGCTAAGAGCTACTTTGTAGTCCATTTCATTTCTAAACTCAACAAAACCCTCCCCTGTTGCCCTACCATTGGGTCCATATGCAATGTAAATGCTGTCTTCAACAATGTCTAAGTTTTTGAAAAATTCAAATATCTGTTTATTTTCTGCTTCATATGGGAGTCCCTTTAAATACACACAGAACTCTTGTTTATGAGGTGACCTAGACCTAGCATGATCTCGGCCAGAAGGGGAAGCAGAGGGAACACTTCCACGATGAAGCCGGCTCTGTTCTGAATCACTACCTATTTTAAGCTGCTCTGCAAAGGATCCCTGGGAATCTCTCCATTGCCTTTCTGAAGCAGGAGATATTTCTATATACCTTTGACCGATCATACCAGCATTCCGTTTAAGAGCTTCAAATGAATCTTGGGGTGTAAAAAATTTAACCAAGGCCTTGCCGCTGATCCTGCCAACACAATCTCTGAGCATCCGAATAGAGTCAACTGCTAGTCCGTGGAAAAATTCTCCAATTTCAAGTTCAGCCGCACCATAAGGAAGACCTTGAACTTGTATGTACAACTCGTCAGGATTCATGAGTGCTGACTTCAAATGTGAATGGAGATGGAGTGGATTGAGAGGGTTTATGGGGTTAAGAAACATTGGATGCGGATTGCCAAGGTGTAAAGGTGGGCCTGAGGCCGAAAGACTACCTGCCACAGGTCCAGCTGGTGGGGGAACACCAGGATTGAAAGGAGGGAGTGCAGAAAGGTGTGGCATGTGAGTTATGGAAGGGGCAGGTGGCACTGAGCTTAAAGGGTTTACAGTTGGTACTGGGGGTAATGTGGACACTGGTGGTGGTACTGGCATGGGTGGCATTGGTGGTAAAGTTGGCATCGTAGACAAAGGGGGTATTGGAGGAGGAACTGTACTTAACGAGGACATGGCAGTAGTCATGGTGGACCCCATGCTAAGATTTGGACTGCTGAAATTATTAAAGTTTAAAGGCATGTTACCTATAGTAGTCGAGGCAAATGTTGAAGTACTTTTGTTGCTTACAGGCTCAGTAACAGAGACAGATGTGGTTGCTGCAGTTGAAGTGGTATTACTAAAACCCTGTGCAGTGGTTGGCAAGGTCACTCTTTCAGTTCCTCCAGCAATATTTGTAGGCCCTGACCTATTACTAGTTCCTGAAGACCCATCTGCATTACCAGTTTCAAAACGCCTACGGCTTAACTCAATCATGTTTTGCATCTCAGTTTTGCTACTAAGTAACAGTGACACTTTGGAACCTTTGATTGTTCCCCCTGTGCGCATCATTCCAAGCCTTGCATCTTCATCTGTTGCGAACACGATAAAAGCTTCACCATGGTCACCCCCTACAATATGCACGCCACCATCCGGGATTGTCAGACCGGAGAAGAAATGGCGAATGTCCATGGTGCCCGCCACAATGGGAAGGCCCTGCAAACGGATGACCACAGCCATGCTGAGGTGCTATATCGCACACCTGTAGATAAAAGAAGGCAACGACCATCAGGCTATGGTAAATAAACAGGTTAGTAGGACAAAGTCACACAAAGCAGCCAAAGATCATCGAATGGGAGGGGTGATAAAAATTGTACACAAAGCATTTAAGCAAACACAATCAAAACAGCAAAAAAAAAGAAAAAAAAAAAAAAAGAAATGCAGTCATCTTTCCATAACCAAAGCCAATCAAACAATGATTTCTTGTCACTTAGCTCACATCATAAAAAACATAACAGAATAATAGCATAGCTAATGCCAAAAGACATGAATGCTTCTAAATTTGGTTACCACAAGAATATCCACTGCGTGTGAAAAGGCAAGGTTAACCAAAAACGTGTATAGACTGAATCTATAGATTGAATATCATAACGCAGGACAGCCCAGTGAATGTTTTCAGTCTGCATATACACAAGCCAGGGTTGCTGCTCGCAAACATAAATACGGTTCATAATGGAGAGCATATTAAAGCTTAAAACCATTTTTAATCAGGTAAAAGTGAACATGAAAGGTGAAATTCCATAGCTATTATTTTGTCTAAATCCAGCAAACAGCTCAAGAAACATCAATATAGGGCTTTCTATTCATGTGTTTTCTTTTTCAGAATAGTAGCGTAGTAATGTTAACTTCATAACTGCTCAAGTACAACATTCCTTGTGTGCTTGACAAAAAAAAACGTTTTAGTAAACAAAATACACACTTTTACAAAAGAAATCTAAAATGTGTTTAATGGCTAATCTGAAGGCTACGCAAATTCTTACCTGTGCAATTATTGGTGGTTCGTTATAAGTTGTGGACGAAACCCAAGCCAATCTTGTCGTCAATCATTTAAAATCAACTCTCGACTGTAATAAGAGAATAAACGAAGGCAAAAACATCAATGCAAACAGCAATTTAACCAACAACGCCCAGTATGCATGTTCTAGTAAACCATTCAGCACCAGCCATTTCAAGCTTTTACTATAATATCATTTAAATCCAGCATTATTCATTTAGATCACCATACACACACACACACACACACACACACACACACACACACACACACACACACACACACACACACACACACAC
>JAOUQX010000001.1:13214503-13229124 GCA_028566295.1 Liobagrus marginatus
CACGCATAAGAGGGTACTTCAGGCAGGTGAAAGTGTTTTGGGGGTACAGTACCCAAAAAAGGTTGGGAACCACTGCTGTAAATTATAGGCTGTATTTATAGAGTAACCCTTTTTTCATGTTAACCATTTGCGTTTCTTCACAACCTGCTGACTGAGCAATTTTAGCAAGAAGTTATTTCTATATATTAGAATTAATAAAAATTAATACAGTCTTGTAGAGAAGTGGAGCTTTGTTGTAAAGTACTGTATTTAGTACAGTTAGTGTTCTTTAACTAGGTTCTCTAGTGAATTTTCCTTGAAATATCTGTTATTGATGAAGGCAATGATATTTTTTTCTACTTTGCAAGGTACGGTACTGATTTTTTTGTGTGTGTAAATTATAAGTGCTATTAAGATGCTATTTTGTATAAAACAACCTGGATCTCTCTTTCTCTCTTTTCTCCCTCCTCTCTCTCTCGCTCACACGCTGTCTCGCTCGATCTCTCTCTCTTGCTCTCTTCTCCTACAGAATTCTATACGGCACAATCTTTCATTAAACAAGTGTTTTCTCAAAGTGCCTCGGTCCAAAGATGACCCAGGAAAGGTAAGCTGTCTCTCGCATATTTATCCTTTTTGTGTTCTTGTTTGTCACTGCACTTCCAATGTAATTGAAATGAAATGTGGTGCTTTGTTTTAATAATGTCCACTTTAACTGCATCTCCTGATGCTATTAAACTCTCGTGTTATTTTGAGTAAAATGTTTAAGAATTGAGTGAAACGTTTCACTGTTTTGCATGGAAGTGGATGTGAATGATTTGGTGAAATCGTACTTTAGGTTAGGATTGAGCAATTCCTAAATTAAAGTAAGTTCTTTCTTTTGGTGCATCAGCATGTAGCCTGATGGGGTTGAACACCGGCGCCCTCTACGTCTCAGTCACCAGTACTTCTGCCAGTTTCCACACGTCATGGCATATGGATTCATATGATAAGTAATTGCAGACTGCAACATTGCGGGTTAAAGAGCAAACGTAATATTCTGCAGTACCGGTGACGTCGGAGTTGTAGAGCTCATCGGTGTTCAACTTCTTCAGGCTCCGCACTAATTGTTTGTTTATTTATTTGTAGGTTTTTTTTTTATTTTTTATTTTTTTTGTCTTTTAACATGGCACTTAAATGCTGTGGTAGAAATCAACATAAATCAGGAAATTGCACAGTATAGCCTAGCGCGTTCAATATTTTACTGGCTGGTGTGTAAAATTAGTCGTTGATCCACAAAAGCGAGTTTCAGCGTTTTTTACATTAGAAAAGTTTTTACAAAAATGTTTTTACATTTTTGTGATGAATCATATTGTATTTAGTTGAGCTCTAAACTTACTGTGAGGATGATAGTGTCTCATTCCAAAATAACTTCAGAAATTTAACACAAACGCTTGTACTGGACTATTGAAGCTTATGGTCTTCGCCTGCTTAATTCACTGATACGTCCAATCCGATATTTTTTGACGGTTTTTGAAAACCGTTCCTGAAAAAAGAATCCCCCCTTCAGAGTCGTTTGCTATTAATTAGATTTATATTAAAAGCCCAGCTTGCATTACTCAAATACATCATGTACACAGAATGAATGAAACTGAAAGTCCTGGTTTTAGACCATAATAATTTATCGTAGATATTGATGCCATTTCAGTTCTCAAACCAATCTTGGCCGCTGAAACTCGATGTTCATTGATGTACTTAAGCTTGAATCTGTGAGCAATTGCAGAAGCCATGTCTAGCATCTCTTGGGTCTGTGGATCATTGTTGTTCTCATTCTGGTAATCCAGAATCCTCTTCGTTTCTTTTTGAACAAATGAAGAACTGGCTTCAGATATGGTACACTTACATATTGCTCTCCTGAAAGAGCTTCAGTGAATTCAGCAAGTGGAGAAAGAAGAAAGGCTTTTATATCCACGGAGAGAACACAAGAAACGGCCCTCTGTTGTTCCAACACCCTGGAAGACATTGCTTGTTTTGAGCCCCATCTCGTTGGACACTCGGTGTTAAGTTTGTTTTGAGGTAACCGGAGCTCTTTCTGGCCCTCAGACAACCTTCATCTCCAGCTATAGGAGAAGGACAACAACCACTTTTTGGAGACATTCAGTGCACGGTCAACCCGCCCATATTTTAATGCATGTTCTAACACATGCACACTATTTACAATTAAACAGGCAAAATTACAGTAACAATGAAATTGATATTATATTTGTTAAAACATGTTTAAATAAGTTATAGTTTATAGTTCAATTATCAAATAACAGCATTATTACAATCGATAAAACATTGAAGTTGTTGCATGCTGCACTGCTCTAACACCGAATGCATTATAATCCAGGAATGAATTTGAGATATGGTCCTTTTATTATTACAGCAGCACATAAGACATTGCACTGGCTTAATAATGGTATTGTGTGTACATTTCTAGATAACTAAATATTACTTTACAGCATTTAAATATTAAGTAAAAGCAGGCTACTCACCAATTGCAAGGTGCACTGGAATCTGCTCCACTTATTAATAGCACCAGCGTTTACTATATTTTCTGCGTTGTCTGTCGTAACACGGACTTGATGCTCCTCCTTTAAATTCCAGGCAGCGAGAATCATCTCTTTAAATCCGTGAGCAATCGCATCTCCAGTGTGATCTTGTGGAAAATAAGACGTTTGCAAGCAGCTGCTTTTGAGTTGAAACTCATCAATGTAATGAACTGTTAGGCTCAAATATGGTTCCATAGTTCCTACTAGACCTTAAATCAGTCGTGGTGGAATAGAACTCGATTTTTTTGCAGATCTTTTGAAGTAAAATTGACGATTGCTTCAGTTATCTCAATCTGCTATTGGGAAGCTGCCGGGTTCAGAGAAACACAAAACAGCCATTATAATAATAATATTATATAACAATCCAAAATAATGCCACACCACTGATGAAGCTTTTCTTTTCGGTTCTAATCCTTTATTTTGAGCAACACTTTGAGCAAGTTTAGTAGTTTAAGTATAACTTTTTCAGCACACGTTTAACCAAATGAACATGGCATGAGAGACATGCGTCAGTGGATATCAGGCCGTTGATTAGGACACGCTTTACACGCTGTCGAGTCGTGATTCGGCTCTCACAACTCTAAACACACCTCTTAAACACGCATAATATTAATGTACAAGGTTTGTTTTCGTTTTTTTGTAAGGGCGGCTTTGAACGGTGCATGAATTGCGTTATTGTGGCATCCGTGATCGCGATTAGAATTCCGATTAATTGTTTAGCCCCATGTTTGGCTGTAATCCTCTGATATTGACACTCCTATGAGTTGCTTCAGCTTGCGTTTTAGACGTTAAATTTGGAACTGGAATTTCTCATGCGTTCACGCTAAAGAAAAACTTTAAAGCTGATCAGGGCCTTCTTGATATGTCTATTATTAATATTGTAATGTGATTGGAATATGGAGCCTGTTGTTTGATTGAGATAGTAAAAGAAGCATGGCTTTAAAAGAGATTGTAAACGAAAGACAATTCACTCTACAGCAATTTGCATGTTAGCTGCAAGAAATTGATGTAATTCTGCAGTTAACCGAAAAAACATCATTCATATTTGTCCTTGTTTAAAAAAACATGGAGCGTCAGGATGAGTGATATCTGGCATGAACTTTATCACATCAAAACATAATAGATGACTGCCATTTTAACCGTAACAATAAACCTGCTTAAAGGTGATCCAGTATCTACGTGCTTGATGGTAAGAATTAAGGCTTATTAGATTATCACTTTGTCTGTAGTTATTTATTGTAAATGTATATATTTGTTAGTACTATACATGCTCTTTTTTTTCCCCCCACCTTTTTGAGGCCATAGATTCCTTAAATTGTGTATAACACTGGACGTGTTCCATCACCCCTTGTGACACAGGTAATGTTGTTGAAAACCTAGCACTCCGCTTTTGAGTACGGTTAGTCACTGGCCACAATCAGCACAATCAGAGTCATAGATCTGAGTTTGATATAAAAGTAAGTAAATAAAGTTCACATGAAGGATGTCTGCTTCCTCCCGTGGTTAATTTTCAGTGATGATAGAAAGGGGATTTAATGGTCAGAAACTCCAGGTAGTGGGTACGTTAGTGTGTAAGAGAAATCTGTTGTCCGACCCTATCTGTACGTCTCCATTGTTTTGTCCATGCGATAAACTGACAGTAAATCTGACCGATGCATAGTGTGATCTGGTAGCACAGGGTTCAGCCATGTCTCAGTGAAGCATAGGAAGTTGCAATCCTGAATATTTCTCTGTAACTTGACCCTAGCCCTGACGTTGTCAAGCTTGTTTCCCATAGACTGAACATTAGCGAACATGGCGCTAGGCATGGTGGGGGAGCACAGTGTGTGCGTGTGTGTGTGCGAGCGCTTTGGACCTGATGCTGACTCATTTTCCTTCCAACCACTGCTTTTAGTTGCGTCCGTGGTTTCTTTTTTAGGGTCTCTCTTGGCTAGCGTGGAGGCTAATAGAAATGAGTCTTTCATAGCTGATGCTGTCCATAGTTCAATTCAACAAAAAACATTTTTTATGGCGGTTTTAACAATAGACAGTGTCCCAAATCAGCTTCACAGGAAATAGAAAAATCATAATATAGTGCAGAAAGAAAGAAAACTGAGCAGCCGCCATTGCAGCAGGCCTCACCCGGGTCATATTGGCTGGTTCCTGAGATGAGTTTCTGAGTTCATTGCAGATTTAACACTAATTTCTACCAAAGCCATCAAATATCAAATGTCCAATAACAGACACCCAAGCACAAGACCAACCATGAAAACCGCAGTTTGAAGTCACTTACATGGTCTCTAAGTGGACTTTTTTTTTGTTTTGTTTTTTAAAGAATATTTCACTGGATTATTTTTCTGTTGTCTTTTGATTCATTGATCATGTTTGTATCATGATAGAAATGTTTGTAGCAGTCACCTGTTTGTGATTTGTACAATAGTATTACCCAGTACTTTGCAGACATTTTCATTAGTTGCAGTTGTTTAATTGCATTTTCATCAGAGTGCCTCACTGAATATTTGTAGGCTAAATGTTTAAATAATGCACAAGGACCAGAAAACACACATCTGTATGGCTGGTCCTGAGCTGGAGTAATCAACAAAGCGGAGGCCAGGAAACAGAGGTTCAGATGCACCTCAGCATTTTATCTATCTCAGCCACGGCTCAACTGATTGAGAGAGAGTAAAGATGATGATACAGACCTTGCTTCATGTTTCAGACATACAGCTCTATAAATGTCTTCCTAACGTAAACTGCTAACTAAAATGAACTTACTAAAGCTTTGAAAGGCTGATAAACTTGACTTGATGGACAGCACTTGAGTTGAAATCCATCCAGTAACTGATTTGTTAATCCTTCCTCCATGTGTGTGTGAGGAACCGTTAAACCTCTTTTATCGTCATCTTGCTCTTAAAAAAAAAAAAAAGTAATATTGTGTGAACTTTTTTTACTGATTGTGTAAAAGCTCTAAAACCTTGGCATTCAGGAAATGTTTGAAGATGTGCTTCCTGTACTCTGACATGGGTTTAGGGTTGAAACTAAATTGTTGTTTTTGTTTCTAGGGTTCATACTGGGCAATCGATACAAATCCAAAGGAGGACACGTTGCCCACCCGGCCCAAGAAGAGGCCACGGTCTGGAGAACGGGTGCGTGTTTTTGAGTGTGCGTGTCTGTGCGTGAGGAAGAATACCATAAATAAAATGAATCATGATTTATTCATAAATCAAACCGTAGCAGGTTTCCAGTTTTCTATGTGGTAACCCAAAGCCACGCTGATGAATACAGTTACATACACAGTAACGTGCAGTCCTACAGATAAGTACGGTGGTTAATGAAATCTGAATGCTTGCATTCTATCAGTTTGAACCAGCAGAAATATTTAGATAATTGAATAAGCTATTGATTTTTTAAATGTATGACTAGCAGTTACTGCTACTCATATTTACTCTTGTTTAAATCGCTGCAACTTGTTCAATCACAAGGGTTTTTTTCAGTGTAGTCATAACTAAATCTTAAATAACTATTGTTTACTACCTAACTATTATCGTAAATAAATAAAATCTGAAAATGTGGAAGTCGTTTGCAAAATCACCACATGGTGGCGCAAATGGACGGTTGACGCCATTGATCAGTAAGCCCGGAATTGACATTTTTGTTTGTAAATCAAGATAAAAATGGCCTAATTAAATAAAATACTGGGGATAATACTGGTGATAGTAAAAATAAAACATTTTTTTTTTGAAATTTCATTATACAATTTAATCACATTAATGCTTCAGATTCTATCTGACTGTTAATATTCCAGTGAAATATTCCAGTGACTGGAGTGATTGTGTGCCTACTTTTCACTGTACTACGCAAAGAGATGGCCTATGTAGTATACCCTGAAAATAAAAACGATTGAAAATATAGCTTAGCCTGAAAGTAGTTGTATAAGTGGTATAGCCTAGTTTTCTAATTTACTTAGGAGGATACTTTATGCATATTGTTACCACATTATTTAACATGTCACAAATAATTATTTACCTTCATTACATACAAGCATTCTTTGTTAAAATGAGAGCAGTTACCAACTTCTCGAAATTCTTTAAATAGTTATTTCAGGTGCTTTATTAAGTGAGTGGTGTTACTGACCACTAGCACTGTGTTGCTTTGCAACAATGATTGTATATTGGCTTGCTTGTGTCTTTTGCGTTTCCATGTTCATTTGCCTCACATCCAAAATAATTCCAGACTTCTTGCCCCATGTTCTTTTTCAACCAAAGCCGGTCACGGTCCCGCACTCGCCATCTTACTCACTAACGCTCTTTAACCAGAACGAATGAGACAATACAGGCACTGCGGTCATATGTGGTGTTTGACAACTCGCTGTTTGACAGAAGGGAGAAGGTGAAATTCCCAAACGCTTGGGTGATATCGATACTTCTGGAAATGTGTTTTGGTACCGTTTCATATATTTCAGTATTGATATTTATTGAATTATCGATAATTTTGACAGCACTACGGGAGCACGTTGTAGCCGGTACTAATAAGCAGTGTTGAACGTTACTTTAAAAAAGTTATTAGTTGTAGTTACGTCACACTAATAGTAACTGCGCTACATCATTATAAAAGAAACTAATAGGAAAGTAACTATTGTGTTCAAATATGTCAAATAACTTGGATGAACCTCAATATGAAATATGTTGTGAACTAGCAGCACTAGCAACTCTGCCTTTGGTTGGCCAATGAGTGAAAATTGCTCTACCTAAACCAATCATCATCAGTTGTGTCCCACCCCCAACACACACACCAGAGTAAAACTTTGCAGGTCCGGCTGAGAGAGCCTGCTCGGATGAACAACGCTTCAGTGAGTTCAGTTATAGTAATGACACATTTTATTATCAGTGTTAGTAATGGCGTTGTAATGGGGAAACAGTAATTCACACGTACATTTACTACATTATTTGTTATTTGAGTGTGATTTTTAAAAAATCTTAGATAGTATGTTTTTCATCTCCACATGGCGCAGTTGACTGCTCACACACACTCCATAATTGGAAAATCTAGTTATAGCGCCACTTAGCGGTCAATAGCCAAAGTTAATTATATACAGATGCATCTCAATAAATTAGAATGTCGATGAAAAGTTCATTTATTTCAGTAATTCAACTCCAATTGTGGAACTTGTGTGTTAAATAAATTCAATACACAGAGACTGAAGTACTTTAAGTCTTCAGTTCTTTTAATTGGGATCATTTTGGAAATATTTAGCAAAAACCCACCAATTCACTCTCTCAATAAATTAGAATATGGTGACATGCTAATCAACTCAAAACACCTGCAAAGGTGTGAAATGTCTTTTTCAATTGTGCCAGCAGTGGAAATCTTGGGCTTTGAACAATGTGAAACGTATTGTTCTCCAATGAGTTCAGTCATTGGCTTTCCAGTGATTACCACCCAGACTGTTGCATTCTCAGAGCTAAGCATGGGGGTGCATCAGTGATGGTTTGGGCAGCATTATCATTGCACTCCCTAGGCCCAATACTTCCGCTAGATGGGTATTCACCGCCAAGGACGACCGAACCATTCTGGTGGACCAGATGGTTCAAATATTGTACCCTGAAGCCGGTGCTCTGTACCAGGCAGCAATACACACATCTAGACTGGTGACAGTGTGGTTTGATGAACATCTCCCTTGGCCTGCACAGTCACCAGATTTAAATATTATTGAGCCATTTTTGGGGTGTTTTGGAGGCGCGAGTCAGGAAACGTTTTCCTCCACCAGCATCACTGCCTCTTGACATCTGTTAGTGGGTGGGATATATTAGGCCACAAGTGAACATTTTGTCCTCAGAGTCAATGTGTTTGAAGCAGGAAAATTGACAAGTGTAAGGTTTTGAGCGAGTTGGACAAGGGCCAAATTTTGTTAGCATATCAGTCACAAATAGTCCAAGGAAGGAACCGTGGTGAACCGGCGACAGGGTGGCCAAGGCTCAGTGTTGCACATGAGGAGCAATGGAGGCCCCACCTCCACTAGGAGGGTCTAGTGGCGTCTTGGCAGGCCAGGGCTGTTTTGGTAGCAAAAGAGGGGGCACCACAATATTAAAGAAGCTGGTCATAATGTTATGGTTGATCAGTGTATTTAAATACTTTTAATGTATCAAAACTTGGTGAAATCTTATTTATGCTTATCATAAATATAAATAGCCTTGTTGCTAGACAATCCTCTTACAATAAGCATTTTGGGGGATGCTGGGGTTATGTTTTTAAGACTATGAAGAGCACTTTTTTTTATATCTTTTAATATTTATCAAAATTTTGACTCAATTAAAGGTTTTACTCATTTTTTAAAAGAGCACACCACGATTTTCTTAGCAAACATGCTCTTGACTTAAATAGGTCTATTTTTTGTTTTATAAAGGTACAGCTAAAAACAACTTGTGTTTTCTCGAAAGGCTTCCACACCTTACAGTCTGGAGTCGGATTCCTTGGGAATGGATTGCATCATCTCTGGAAGTGCCTCTCCGACACTGGCAATCAACACTGTGACTAACAAGGTAGGCACCATTTGCAAACCAAGCAGTGTGTTGTTACCCCTGGTTATGCAGCCACAGAAACTCTTCTTTATAAATGTGTTCTATATTCTGTGTATCTTGCACAAGCAGCTTTTGCAACATTGATTTCCAACTTGTTTTTTGTGTAGATTTTTTTTCAAAGGGATAGGCAACACAACACATACTGTTACAGGAAATTATAATTGACATGGTTTTGCAATGCAGCTTGATGTTACTGCTGACACTAGGTACGTTTACATGGACACTTTTTTTTTTTTCAATCGGATTGAAATCAATCAGATTTGATGAATCCAAACAGTGTTTACCTGAACATTGAATAAAGTCATCGGATTGCTATGCGTGTTTACATGACATGGGGATTAGATCATTTACAAGACACGCGCGTCTTCCATTGAAGCGCTCACATCGCGCGAATCCTTTTCTGGGAAGTAAACATCCACACCACGAGCTGTAGCATTTACTAATCGTCTTCCTTTCATTATCTCGTTCATAATGCCGTGGAATGAAAAAGTAGATTGCGAGTCGCATTTTGTTGCTCCAGGATTTTGCTTGTAACCGTAAGACTTTTCCATCGGTTTTTGATTTGATCAAGTTGACCGGTTTATACCGGCTTCTTTTATTATACGGTATTACGTGACTTATGAACATCTATTCTTGCAATTATATTGCCTTTTTTTTATATTTAGTAATAACGTGGTTTATTATACTGACCAGTTTTGCTTAGGGCTCGGCAACTTGCCTAAGACAACAGCCGTCATTACGGACGTTATCCGCTGTTGCACATGCGCAGAAATTTCTAGCCTCATTTTTAAGCCTATTAAGTGTTTACATGTCCTCTCAATCGGATTAGAAAAGGTTTAAACCACCCCTTACAAATCCGATCAATATTTAAGCCGAATTGGACCAATTTAATCTCATTAGCGTGTTATTATTATTTTTTTATTTATTGTATTACAATCGGATTACAAGGCTCAAGTATACGCACCTGCTGTTCGCTTATATCACTGCGAATTTGCCATTTATGGCTTATTTATTTAAAATATCAACACACTTTAATTATTTGTAAATACAGTAAATTTATTAAAAGCACCTTAGTCTTTATTCCTATTATCCGGTTATAATAACTACAAATATATTTTAAGTATTTCTTAGTAAATAACAATAATTCCCTCTGGAATAGTTTTCCATGACAGTAAACCCTTTTGTAAATGTTAAACAAAAATATCCTTTAATGTTAAACATATCTCACCATTTTCCCAGAGCTGCAGTTAAAGGAAATCCATGCTGACCAGTTAAAATTGTGTTAAATTCAGTTAAAATTTAGTTGTTGTATACCACGTGTACGAATTATTTTGGAGAGCATGCCAAAATGGATATGAGGCTGTATCTTGACCATGCTTTGGCGTAATCACACGATTTTGCCTACAACTTTTGATTACATTGGTCTAATATCATAAACGTATCATAAACGCCTAGTTAAATGCTACATGGATTCATGGTCAGCCATTTTGGGGCGTTGCCCATTTTTACTTTTCCCTTAAAATTCAGTATTTAACAAACGCAATTGCGCATCGTTATGAAACTTGGAATAATTTATCACTAACATTCCGATGTAATCTGCAAATTTTGGGGCCGGTACCACTGAGAAAGAAGATAAAAAATAATTTACCAAAAAATGGCCGAAAATGTATGGTAGGAAATAACATCAGTCATGTTATGACTTTGAATCGGCATGAGCCAAAGGAGCAGAAGCGAAAAAATTCTTTGTTTGTTTAATGTGATGACCATGAACATTGAAGTGTTTTATCTAAAGCTTTTATGACTACAATAACTACAAATCAAAGATGTCCTGAAATACTTCATACTGTCTTGGATGGACTTGCTCCCAATAATTGCTGCTTGCAGCTATATTTTCCGTTGTTGGTCTTTTCTTTCCCTTTTTTTTTATCGTTTTCCTTTTTTCTTTTTGTTTGTCTTTCTTTCTGTCAGTTTGATTAAGCCAAAAAATATGATTGTATGTAACTGATGCTAAAAAATGTACGTATTGTCCAGGTTTTCTTTGTTAGTTGTTAAGATGTTTTTAACATCAGACTGGGTGTATCATGAGAGTATATGCAGTAGTATTATTATAGTATATTATAACTCTATTTATCTTTTTCAAACACTTTCAGCACTTATTCTCTCTGGTTCATTGTTTATTTACATTTTATTTATCCAGTGCTGTAATTATTCTTTCTTTTGACCACACACTTAAAGTAAAGCTTTTCTAATACTTATAAAGATTGCTATGTAAGGTGCAGATAGATGTATAAAATGTTATTATTATTATTGTTGTAATATTATTAACCTTTCTGTTTCAGGTGGCATTATACAACCCAGACCAGGATGGGAGTGATAGCCCTAGAAGCAGCCTTAATAACAGCTTGTCTGACCAGAGCCTGGCCTCAGTCAATCTGAACAGTGTGGGCAGTGTGCACAGTTATACCCCGGTAAGACCAGGCTGTATTACATTAACGATTTCCTCTTATTATCGTATTGCCCCTGTGCCTATACTATATGTTTGTAGTCTTATTTCAATGGTATTTTAAAATATAGCCAAAAAGGTGTAGTCATGCAGGAGAAGAAGCGGATATGTTTATTTAGTCACTCAGTAGATTCCCTATGCCGAGTTCCCAGAATAAAGATAACATGGATAAGGTGAGTGCTAAAGTCTAAGCCAGAATATGGAGGTGCTTTTTTTTGTCAGGTTTACGGGAATGAAATGAACCCTTCGTGCTGCTGGAATCTAGCTAAAGAGAAACATTGATCCCACGAGAAATCCCACATTTGTTGCATCTCTTTTGAAGCCACTGTGCTACTCATTCTCATTACTGATTCACTACAGCACACCAAATATAGCCCATTTCTGAAAGTTACACCTTCTCTTTTAGTGTTTGGAGATAAGAAGTAAACAAAAAGTGTTACCAAACCCAGAATATGGTTTAGATTTTTATATTATCCAAAGTAGCTACATTTTAGTTATTACATTTAGCGGTCCATATGAGAGGATGCTTCATCACAAGTGTTTGGTGGTTTTGGAGACTACATTTGGGTTATACATACAAAATTAAGATTTTTTGTATTGACTGATCTTCATTTCTTAAAGTAATGAAGGATTATCTTTTTCCTTTACTTAGCAAGAAACACTCAGTTCACTGTAGTAGCACAACTAGGGCTGTTGACTCTGTATCCACTCTTTCTTTGCACAGCTGATGGTCGAAAGCACATTAAGCCATGGGGTGTGTGCTCGCTTTTAGAAAAAAAAAATTATTATGTGTTAGTAAGTTTTGGGGGGAAATGTAGCAGAAATAAGGTCATAAAACCCAAACTGAATGGTTCTGAATATTACTTTTGATTAATCAAAAGAATAAAAAGAATGTTTACTTCAAATCGTTAAATCATCCTGTTCACTCTCAAAAAACAATATATTGATTTACATTTTCTTCGACACTTTTTGTTTAGAAAGATCATATGCAAGGAGGCATGAATGATCATGAATAATTCTGTAATTGACATCTGAGAAGACCTGGAGTTCACCAGAGCTTCACAGGTTTCCACCGGAATCCTCTTCCACTCCATGACAACGTCATGGAGCTGGAGCATGTTGGAGACCTTTCGCTCCTCCACCTTCCGTTTGCGGACGCCCCACAATGCTCAACAGGGTTTAGGCCTGGAAACATGCTTAACAAGTCCATCACCTTTACCCTCAGCTTCTTTAGCAAGGCAGTGGTCGTCTTGCAGGTGTGTTTGGGGTTGTTATCATGGTGGAATACTGTCGTGTGGCCCAGTCTCCGAAGGGATGGGATTATGCTCTGCTTCAGTATTTCACAGTACATGGTTGCATTCATGGTTCCCTCAATGAACTGTAACTCCCCAGTGCCGCAGCACTCATGCAGCCCCCGACCAAGATAGAAGAATATTTGACTGTAGGCAAGACACACTTGTCTTTGTACGCCTCACCTAGTTGCCGCAACACATGCTTGACAACATCTGAACCAAATAAGTTTATCTTTGTCTCATCAGACCACAGGGCACGGTAACCCATATCCTTAGTCTGCTTGCCTTCAGCTTCAACTGTTTGCGTGATTTCTTGTACATCATCTTTAGAAGAGGTTTCTTTCTGCTACGACAGTCATGCAGAACAACTTGATGCAGTGTACGGCGTATGGTCTGTGCACTGACATGCTGACCTCACACCCCTTCAACCTCTGCAGCAATGCTGACAGCACTCATACGTCTATTTCCCAAAGACAACCTCTGGATATGACGCTGAGCATGTGCACTCAACTTCTTTGGTAGACCATGGCGAGGTCTGTTCTGAGTGGATCCTGTCCTGTTAAACCGCTGTATGGTCTTGGCCACCGTGCTACAGCTCAGTTTCAGGGTCTTGGCGCTCTTCTTATAGGCTAGGCCATCTTTACGTAGAACAACAATTCTATTTTTCAGATCCTCAGAGTTCTTTGCCATGAGGTGCCATGTTGAACTTTCTGTGACCAGTATGAGAGAATGAAAGCGATAACACCAAATATAATACAGCTTGTAACACTGAGTCACATGACACCAGGGAGGAAAATGTTGCCAGTGGTTTAGAGCTTAATGGCTGTGTTAAGTTATTTTTAGCGGACAGCAAATTTGCACTATTATACAAGCTGTACACTCACTACTTTACATTGTAGCAAAGTTTCATTTCTTCTTGATGAAGGAAAGCTATCACATGATTTTGCAACGCCATGCCATACACTGTGGACAGCACTTGATTGGGGCCAATTTCAGGATAATGATCCAAAAGATACCTCCAAAATGGGTCAGCAATATTTGAAGAATCATCATTCAGCCGAAATTCTGTCTGTAATGGAATTCCCAGTACAGTCTCCAGAGCTGATCCTTATTGAGCGGTTGTGGGAGCAGCTTGATCATGTGTTACAGAGGAGGACTGCAACAAGCCAATATATCTTGTAGGAGATGCTCCAAGAAGCATGAAATCTTGAAACGTGAAATCTCATCAGATTACCTTGAAAAATTGACAGCTAGAATGTGTAAAGTCCGTCATGAAATAATTGCAGCAAAAGCAATTTGCTGAATTCAAAGTATGAAGAGCACGTTCATTTCCATCAAAATCATTATTTCTAACAATGTCAGCATGTCCTGTTCTTTTGCTATATTTCCTATTTGGACCATTTTTCTTGTGCGTCTCCAAAAACAATAAAATTGGTAGTGATCCCAAACGTTTGAGCAGATATGCTATAGCCGAGATGAATCTATGTGGAAACTTGATGGTTGTTCTGGCATTGTCCACTGGGCCGTGTGCCTTTCACGTCGATCACACCCTGTTCTCGCGATACTATGACTCCGTTCGCGTAAGGTCCGTGACTGGGATCGCGCGAGCGAGAGAGAGAATGCAGAAGTTCATGTAAACAGAGATTTACCTTTTAATCCACGCAGGCATCATTGTATGTTCACCTCCACGTTAAGAAAAATAAAGAACCTCTGTGTTATG
>JAOUQX010000001.1:13258607-13271881 GCA_028566295.1 Liobagrus marginatus
GGTCAAATGAATGTTGTCACAATTATGATATTTGATTTGAGCATTTCCGCACCAATCTTTGGCGGGCCGGATGAAAAGGCAAACGGGCCGTATGTGGCCCGCGGGCCGTAGTTTGCCCACCCCTGCATTAGAACCTGACAAATAGATTTGTAGTTCTAAAGGGGGAGATGAAGTGAGAGAAGCGATCTTTGGTGTGAGAGGGTAAGAGCTAGGAATGATTCTTTCTGTTACGGGGAGCTATGGTGTTCCATCCATGTGTTCAGGAAAAAATAAAATAACCTTATTTTCCTACCTGGACTTAAAAACAAGATGCAAAATACACAAAATTGGATATAAAATTTTTATTATTGGTTTTTAAAATGCAATTTGTGGTGGACAGTGTCATAACAGCTGTAAAATAATACATCATTTGTTTGTTTTTGCTTTTGAATTTCTGGAACCACAATTTGGACCATAAAGTACTATGTACCATAACTTTTAAATGATTACCTATTAACAAAAAAAAAAAAAAAAGATTTAACAGTTAGCAAAGGACAATCATTAGTAACTAATTAGTTACTGATTTAGTAGTCATATTTGAAAAAAAAAAAACATTTATTTCCCCACAGCTTTTTGTTCAGTATAAATATTTTGAACATTGACATTGTCAAGTGGAATATATCTTTTTTTAGGACTCGATGCAGGCTTTATTTAGGAAAATTCAGAACTCAGTCAAGCTTTTGCATCACAGAGCTTTTATGTAAATATAGAACATAGATATAGAATCTATATTATGTAAACAAGAAGCAAATAGACTGGGGTCTAAATTAGACAGTAAAGTGTTGAAATAATGCCTTTCCATTTTAGAGGGTCCTCTAAAATGTGATCAAAAGGAAACAAAGAAACACAAACATACCTCCCACTAACAAAGTTTAAATGACCAGTTTGACACAGTGATTTGGAGATAAAGTACCTTGCAATATTGCATGACAAACAATGTCTTCAAGAAATGGCAACAACAAAATTGTCACCAGCAGCAAAAAATTTGCAAAAGAGTGGAGAGCCAAGAGAAAGTGTGGAACACGAAGATCTGAGTGTGCGGGTTGTTACAGTAGTCAAACTGAAAATCATAAAATAAACTACAAGTTTCATAGATTACCAACGTGAGTTTTGGTTAGTTTTTTCTGTATTTGAACATATTTTGAACAACAGCTTAGCTCAGCACCATCTCTCTCTTGTTTAGGCCAAACAAGCATCTATATTTTGATTAGTGAAACAATTTCCTTTCAATAAGAAAGTGTTTTCCGCCACCAGATAATAATAGCTAAAAAGTAATTATTAATCGATAATTGATCATTAATTTGCCAGATTTTCAAATAAATAAATTTCTTGAAATGTCCATAGCTAATAATTACCAATTCCACAAAACTGCAGAATTAATTACTTTATTAACCCTAACCCCTGGAATAATACATTTTCCTATATCATTAAAATCAGTATCATGACAGTTAGTGCTATGTTGTATTAAAACCTCATATTAAACAATTACCGGTATCAAGAAGAAAGTCTTAAATCCATGCTTTTTCTTTTAAAATGTACTTAGGTGACTACATGTCACCCTGTTAAATTAATTAAGTTGTTAAAATGTTCAGTAAAACCATTAAACCACAATCTACCTAGTTACAGCTGAAAAGACTTCATAGCCAATTGGTCCATATATTAAGAAGGCTCCACTTTCTGCAGACACCCTGATCTTGACCACACCCCATGATGCTGAGCAGAAAGATCTACCTTCTCCTTCCCTTGAGACAGCATCATCATCATGTGGCCCAGTTTGAACCGAATGCTTGACAAATGGTAATGCCGTTCTTCGACCAGTTTGCAAAAATATTCAGTCACGTTGCTGCCTACAGGGCCAATACTGTGGTGGGGGTATGGGCAGGGCTGCACCTCTACTTGAGAAGAACAACCCCTGGGCATGGTGGTTGTTGAGGCTGTTGAATGACTGTTTCTGCTTGTCTTATTACTGCAGGTAGAGCTTATGGTGCAAGAATCGTGAGTATTGGTGATTGCTTTTATTTGCATTGTGTCAACTAAATTCAGGTAGCTGGTCTGTGTGGAGGTGTGACAGAACAAGGCAGCTGGATGGGTCATAGGGCCCACATTTAGAGCGCTAGCAGACACATCAAAGTTTTTACCATTCTGAAGATTCTCGTTAGGAGCAGTAGGACCATGTCCAAAATCTTGTTCAGTCAACTTTCCCTCAAGATTTAATGGGCCAAATACCGGAATGCTTTCAGTCTCTCCTTCTTTCCCATGCTGCTTGGTGTGAGCTCTATTGGGTGTGCTGGTCAGCGTTATTGGTTTACAGACTACTGATGTGAAAGCAGAAGTATCTGGATGCTTGAGTAACTGGTAATTATAGATGCTACTGTTGTAAATACTAGAGGAAATTTTTGTGTTGAGTGAAAGAGACTGAGCATAGAGGATGCGGAACTCATCATCAAAATATTCTGTAATTTGGCCAGATAGCTCAATAAGATTGCTACTGTTGAGTTTACCATCAGTCCAGTTGAACCTAGGGATAAAGAAATAAGTCAACATAAATTAATTTGTCCTTGAAGCAGCTACTATGCCCCCCAGTTGTGACAATTATAAGTTAATGCCATTTTTTTTTCATGCTGGAATACGGTTTCTGCCACCGTGTGTTCTTTAGTGAGAAAGGTTGAAATTGCTGGTGTGCCCCTCTCTGCCTCCACAGCGCCATTGTGATTTATTGTGATGCATTACGTAGTTTTTCCCCACTGTCATACTGAAATCAGTGCGACATACTTTGCAAAAGGCATGGGAATTTTCGATGCACAAAAGAGTTGTAGGTTGCCAGGTTGAGGTCACAAATGAGTTCAAAATTGTATGATGTGTTTTGTGTGAATAGCATGCTTTTCGTGCAAGATCTGGCAACTGAACAACCTTGGGACAATATATTGATGTGATTATTCATATAACGATGTAGGGTCATACAAATTACGGGAGTTTCCCCAGAGAAATAACAAAACGGAAAGTGGGTGGGAGATAGTTGTGAAATACGGGCGACTCCTGGGGAAAAATGGGAGTGTTGAAAGGTATGGTACAGAATTGGGGGAAACATTTAAAACTCCTGATACACGAGCTTGTTTACAACTCTCAGCTTACAGTTTGTTTATTGCTAATGTATCCTTATTAACATTGCTGGCTAATATAACTGGTTTAAATAATTGTTATGAGACTTTAAAAAAAAATTCACCCAGTGAATTTAAACTAATTACTGTATTCAAAATATGGGGCACGTGCATGCATATGTTTCTGATATATTTATTTTATAAAGTTTCCCATGCCGGTTATTTTAATTCTAAGCACAGTATTGTTTTACATACCTGAAGGTGATTCACCATTGTTCATCATGAAGCTACTACTTCAAATGGTCAGGTAATGCATTGGTAAAGTTGCGCTTTAAGAAAATTGACTGCATATCTTTTATGTATGTATCTTTAATGCTAAACTGTTCCATTGTATTTATTATTTGAAGGCCGAATGCCAGTAATATGTATTTGTGATGTTAAAAAGGTTTAATTAAAGTGTTAAATAGTTTTGTTATTATTTTCCCATGGCATAACTAAAGCTATCTTCTAAGTTCCCAGGGAACAGCATGAGATGTTATTGGACATGCACACCTTAACAAAGGAAAGGGAGCATTAAATATGAATGATCAATCGTGCGTTCATTTTCTACCGCTTACACCCTGTTCAGGGTTGCGGGGGTGAGGGAGGGTACACTGGACAATCGCCAGTTAGTCACAGGGCTAACACTAGAGACAGACAACCATTCACATTCACACTCACTCCTATGGCAGTTTAGAGTAGCCAATTCACCCACACCCAATCGCATGTGTTTGGAGGCGAGAGGAAACACGCAAGCATGGGTAAATGCAAACTCCACACAGAAAGACCCTGGGCGGGAATTGAACTCGTGACCTTCTTGCTGTGAGGCAGGAGTGCTAAACTCTCTGCCACCGTGCTGCCTAAATATGAATTATACTTAATAAAATGATTGATACTTGTACAACATTGGAAATGTAAATAGGCTTATATTTATGGAAATCAATATTGTGTATAGGTATTTCTGGTTCATGGTGTCATGTCAAATATCAATCAAGTCTGGGCCTTACCTGTAAGAGCCTGTGGCTACTCTGTTCCCGTCAATCAACATAAATCGCTCATGAACCTTCCCAGTAATATGAGCACCAGATCGCATGTAGTAGGTTGAACCTGTTAGCGTCCTCACTCTCATATGCTACAAAACAAGATTTTTCAAATTTCAAACGCTAGCAAAAATAATTGATTTAATTTTGTCAAGTAATTGTGGATTTGAACTAAAAATTTTTGGTCAACAGGCAGATTCAGACCTGCACGGAGGGTTGGAGAAACAGAAGTATGTGGAAAATGATAAAACAATAAGCATACCTGGAGGTCATTAAATTGTATATTAAGGTTTCTGCACATCTGCAGGAATGCTGGGAGAGAGGTCTGGTCTAGTAGGATGTACACAGGGATACAACGTTGGGTGCAAGTTTCGTGCAGGTCCCGGAAAATGTCCAGGTCTGTTAGTGAATCAGTTACTATGGCAATCACCTGCAATAAAAAAAGGAATACATTTTAAATGAGAAAACTAGGTTGTACTGTATAAAACCTAACCACCACAACTTGAGTTGCATTGTATATAAACTCAGTTCCTTTCCATAGGACTGACCCTAGTTCAATGCTAACTCAATGCTTTGTCATTCTTCTACATACACAGTATACAAATGAAAGAAATGCTATAACTACGGGACCAATGTGCATAGGAAAAACAAGGAACAGTAAAAAATAAACAAATTAACAGTAGAAATTCAAGCATCGGAGCTATAATGTGTGAAATATGAGGCAGGTCTGAATTGAGGGGTCAAAAAATGAGTAATGTACGGTAGTCTTCTACATTAAATGTAATTACAGTACATTGTAATTTCAAAAATCGATTCTCAAAATGTTAATTAATAATGTAATGTTGACGGAACCCATGCAGGAACGTGGAGCGCACACAACACACGGGCACGATGGTTGAGCGAAAAAGCCGTGTGGCTTCTGAATTATAATACAGTATCTGAATTAAAAGCGAACTTTGGAAGCACGTTGGCTTCTATAGCGCTGAAGCGGAAAATAACGTGTACAAGATGTTTTATTGTCTGAGGAATTTCCACACTGAACACGTGCTTTGTTAAATAAATTGTGTTATGCTAGAATAGGTGGTTACTATTATTATTGCACGACTTACCTAGTGTTTAAATATCGGTGCTGTGGAACTGTTAAATAATTTGAGCGAGAACAGAATGATCTGATAGCATTGCAAGCTGCAAGTCAAGTCAAAGTGAATAGCTCTGGTGTAGTTTTCTCTAATTAATGTTCATGAAAAATCACTTCAGTCAGTATTAGTAGCTTGAAGTGAAGCTGTTTGTTTAATATGTGGACATTTTTTAGGAAAGATGACCTGTTGAGGAGAGAAATGTCTGCACTACTTTTGTCATTTTAACATCTTCTATATGCAGTTTCAATTATGGGGCTGATACTAGTTTAAAAATATACTGCTTCAGATATCAGAGTGGGAAAAATATAATAAAGCTAATCAGACTGTGAAGAAGTTATCCTGAATTATTACAGACTTCCCCTTTATGAAAATGTGCATAAGAAAGGAGAATCACAGAACAGTGTAAACAAACACAGGGTGGAATGATGTGGTCGGGGGTCCAGTGCTTGTCCAGAGCTGATCATTTCCCTCCAACATCCTGAAGTGCTTTATTCCATACAGAAATTTACCCAGGATTACAATTGTTTAATAATTAAGCAGACGTTTCCCAACTTTGTTTCCTTCACCATGTCACATAAATCATCTTTCCTGAAAATTTTACAAGTTGAACAAAAGATGGATCAATAATCGTTTAATAATCACATCGCATCTGAATCAGAATGGAATCGAATCCATTCTATTCCATTCCACTTTTTACATCTTCCCTTCCCTGCACTACATTGGCATGTTAAAACCTCACAAATGATTAACAAATCATGCATAATTTTAACATTTTACCGTTATCATGCCCTGTGTAATTTGTTTTAATGAAACAAATTAATTATTAAAACTTTTAAAAAAGAAGAAAGACTATGTAATTTTTAACTTATTATTTCAATGAAAAAATATCTGGAAAATGCGGCTCGTCTTTCGGGAATGGAAGTCAGAAATATTGTGCAGTATGAAATACCAAGTAAGTGGCAATACATTTTTATTTTAGCATTACCTCCGTTGCATTTTTTATCATCCGTCTTGCGGCTTCTTTGCAGTTGTAAATGCTTTCGCCATAGCTTGGTTGGAAGTATGCTACAGCACGAGTGACTCCACGGAAAGAACCCCTAGTAAAAGCGGGCCAACCAATTTCCAAAGCCGGGGGCTCGAGGTCGGAAATCTCCGGGAAATACGTGACAGATGAACAATCCAAGTTGCTAATTTGGTCTAAATGTAAATCATCCTCAACCAAGGAAACGCATCTCGGTACAACCGTGGACTGGATGAGTTGTTTGATCTCATCCTCGGATAGAAAGTTCGGTATTCCTTCCTTGTTAAGAAAGTCTTGAAAGGAGTCAATTCCTTCGGAAACCAGCGTTTCCAATGCAAGTCGGTGCCTTTCGTTATATAATTCTTCTATTCTTGAATCCTGTCGCACTTCTAACTTTCTCCAGCTCGGTGAATCATCTAGACACTGCGACACAGCCATGGTCGTATAAAATTCCGCTTAAGCAAAACTTTAATAATTTTCTATAGATTGCGATGGTCCATACGGGGAACTGGTATTGGTTGACTAATCGCACGCGGAAAGTGTGCTTGACATTGATTGGTCGTCAGTTTGAATTTGTAAGTAAACAGCGCAACCGTCTCGCTTATCCAGATTCGGGAGCGACACTATATGGAAAGCCAAAAGGGTCAAAAAAGGCGCGAAATTTAACGCGTTTAAAGAGTATGGGGTCTCGGCGGAACAAAAAAACCCCGTTTCCCAGGTTTTGGGCGTCTTCAAACTGACAGACGTCTTTCCACGTCTTTCTCTGATTTGCTCAAATTGAGTGGGCGATTCCCAAATATATTTTTTCTCCATCCAATATTTGCGGAGATTAAGCATAATTACTGTAAGATTGCGAAAATTCGGAAAGTGCGAAAGTGCTGTCTGCTATAAAGTTAATTATAAATAGCTTGTGTAACCACAAAATGTAAAATAGTGTCTAAATTTATCTGCGGAAGGTATTCAGCTTCAATGGTGCTCATATGTTGATTAGTGCAGTTATATCTTATAGTTTAACGCTTTCATGAAAAATTAAGTTTACAAGGAAATACCATGCATTTGCCATATTTAAATAAAATAGTCCTAACATTTCTTACTGTAGCTCATGGCATGGTGGGTAAAGAATAGTTTATGAATGATTAACTATCACTTTAAAGTTTCTTTGAATAGACTGCTGAATGATCTTCCGTTTTTTAAATATCACAATAAATATTTTGTAGCCTTTTACATGCACATTAGAATCCTATCTAACATAGAATTAGGTTTGATTCTAATCTGAATCTAGTCTGAATTAGAATAATACTGAAATGTAGTTGTCTTACCTTTTAGCGATAACTGATTTGAGATTTGAATGGTCTTAAATTATATGTCACACCTTTCTACGTATTGATCACAGGAAATGCTAAAGAAAAAATAATGATGTAGGCCTTTTCAATAATAATAATCCAAGATCACCGACATTTCATTTTCAGATCGTATTTATCACATACACGGAGTGAAATGTTTTTACTCCGCATATCCCAGCATACGAATATGCTGGGGTCACAGCGCAGGGTCAGCCAGAATGAACGGGGCCCCTGGAGCAAGTGAGGTTAAGGGCCTTGCTCAAGGACCCAATGATGATAGCTTGCCTGGTGCAAGGCTTGAACCCTGACCCTCTGATCACTGACCCAGAGCCTTTTACCATTGAGCCACTACACTTTCAGGGCTTCGGTGCTTTTTGATTGGGGTGCAAAAAATACCCGACGTTCTCTCACATCACCCCGTTTCGGCGCTCCCTTCACTGGCTCCAAAACGACACGCATTAGATGTAAAACAACCTAAGTTAGCTGGGATAGACTCCAGCTTGAACAGGATAAGCGATAAATAATGAATGAATTATTAATATAATTCCCAATAATGTGTTTAAAGAATCTTCGAAATGTGTACAGTTTTGTTACAACTGGGTCACGCAGTTGTGTTGCTAAAGAAGGGCAGGTTAGAAAGTCCACGAGGGGGCGCATATAATTGGCCGTTGTGGTTAAAATCCTGTACGGTCATTCAGACTAACACAGTAACTCCCTAATCGGTGTATAACATACACTTCATAAAATAATGTATATTATACTGATAGTATTGGCTGAATGTGTAGCTAGTAATATAGAATGAGCTTAGCTCATACGCATATAGCTGATGTAACAGCCTCCACACTGTGTGGGCAAAAAGTACATTTAAATGCATATTATAAGACAATGAAATTATTTCGTGACAAGCTCTTGTGGACTCCCAAAACAAAAATATTAACCTTTCATAGCCATAATAGGGGCATTTTAAGTTCTTCTACTTAAACTTTGGCAAACCGGCACTATAGAAATGGTAGTTTGATTATTAGGGCATTGTTATTCTGGAGCAGTCTCAGCTTCAATGATGGGAAATTGCCAATGGCCAAGTATGCTTACAATTCTGTCTTTGGTTACACTCACACTGACAATAAATATTATACACAATAGCACACACACACACACCAACAGGTGGAATATATGATAGATTAAAATGAACATACAGGAAATGCAATTAAAATGATGAAAATTATAAAGAATTTAAGTAAAAAACGTAGTTAATACAGGAGACATTTTCCTTCGAGATCAAAATTGTGTTAATTATTTATTCGATGTATCTTTCATTGCTTATATTATCTATCAAAAACAAACAACAACAACGTGATACCGCAGATACACACCTACATGGATACCACTGCATTATCTGTAACAACCTGAAGGCTCCTTTAACGCGAATACTGAAGAGAGCTCCGGCATGCTTTCTGCACGCGCGATGTCAGTGTCCCCAGAATCGCTCTTATTGGCTGCTGTGTTTGTTCCAGGTGGAAAATGATTGGCTGCAAAGCTGTCATCTGAAATGCCTTAGTGTTATCACAGGCGTGCACCGAACAGCTGAGCACGAGCTGGAGCGCGAGTCCCGAGTCGTTGTACTTTGAATAAACCGCTTTATTGTAGTGTTCCAGGACGAAATCCTGCCACCGATTGCCTTAAACGTGCATTTAACAGTTATTACGGTAAGTCTTGACGCCCATCTGTCGTCAGTTGTTTAATGTATTACTCGTTCGCGTAAAAGATATGAATTGCATCGATTATCTGTTGCGTTGTGAAGCCGGGTTTTTAGAACTAAATCCGGAAACGAACGAGAACTCATCAGGCTTGTTTAAAATTAAACGTGGGTTATAAAAGCAAATAACTTGGGGGAAGCGTTGCCATTTTACCGTAGAGACACATAAATAGCCTATTTGTATCGTATATAAAGTTGCTGCATCTTAAAAACGCTGAAGCCCTCAATAAACTGGAACACTTAACTGTAGCCCATGTGTTCCAACATTGTAGATGTACCAAAACACTGAATCTATAGTTGGAAAATTTCCTCAATATTGCATATAGAATGGCATTCCCCATTTGTTTCGGAAGTCCAGTTCATTTCTGCGGCTGCTGCTGTCAGCTGCTTGGACGTTTACTCATTTCCTCAATTAGTAGATAACCACAACTGAGCTCGTGCCCTAACTGCCCAGTCGCTGGCATACACTAGCTGGTTAACCACAGGTGAAACTGACCGTATGAAAATTCTCCACGAAGACATGTTAAGACATGCCCATTTTGTATGACATATCCCGTTCAGTGTAATGTTTATATTTTATGTTTTTCGTCTTGACTAATGCCATGACGTTTTTATTTATTTATTTATTTTTTTACCGTAAAACACGTGAACTGTTATGTGTGATTGTAAGATTCTGCTACGTTGTTACCTTACTCGATGGTTAACACTTTGGTTCCATTATCCAAAGATTGTTCGCATAAAATGCCTCTGAACGATGTATTCTGTTAAATTGGTGCAATACAAATGTAAAAACCTCAATAATATGTTTAAAGTGCTTCGATAGATGCTCTCATGGCTTTTCTCTTATAGACAGCAGCTTGCTTGTCTTTATCTTTGTTTACTTAACAAATGTAGTGTTCACATGCAAAACTCAGGGCTCAGAACAAGAATAGACATTCAGCTGTTTAAACACTCATTTTATAAAAAAAAAAAACTTCTGTCACACAAAAGTTTGTTCCAATATTATTAATGGCCTTGATGACTGATGAGTCTATCATGATTTCTATGTTCACTCCGATTCCTAAGGGTATTACAGAGAAATATCCTTAAATGTTACCAAAATATTTCCCAAGATGTTGCTTTGTTGCTCTGTGAACCATGAAATAGGAGCAAGTGTAAATGAAAACCCTGAACGCAGAGTAACATCTAATAGCTGTGGTTTCAGTTTTAATGTTTCTGTTTCCATGATATAGTCTTTAAAGTAAATATTCCAATACTGCAGTGTTATAATGATTGTGTATAATGGAAAATATTAATATTATCAGTGCAATAACACTGACAGGAATGATCAACTACACCTCGATACAGTAATTTCAATGGAAAAGCTTAGCTTGACAGTTACGTGTTGTGCTCTTGTTCAAGTTCAAAGTTTATTTGTCACATGTACATCATACATAGTACAACATACAGTGAAATGCTTTGACGACTGACCGAAAGTTTGCAGCAAATAGTATGTAATGTATTTACATAATGTAAATTTGTAACGTATTAGTATATATAATATGTAGTAATGTAAATTCTTGCTGTCACAGAATGTGATTTACAAATGAAATTTAGATTTCTAGTCTAGATTTCTAGTATAAAATGCTGAAGTCATAGTAGATTTTAGAAAGCTGTCATTGAAACGGCAGATTTTGCTGTGGGCCTACCACCTAACCATATCTATATTTCATATAGATACATTTTACAGTGAAATGGTTGTGCCGATCTTGATGTAACCAAGTGTGAAGGGCAGCAACTTATAAATCCCTAAAGCTATACTTTTTTATACTTCGCATATACTCTAATTACAGTAATGGTTGTATTAAAACTACTGTATATGATTTGTGTAACACAGGAGGTAGAACAGCAGAATATTTTGCAGAGACAGCAGTTGACAGGTTCATTCCTGTGAAATCATGTTTCACACTTTTTCATTTTAACAAGTTAAATCCTAATTTGTGAAATCTATGTGTAACCATGCGTAAATCTAAATATATTTCTTATAAATACTGTATATAACTTTTTTTTCTTAGATAATACTCAATTTAAAAAAAAACTTAACTTAAATGGAAACTCATTATTCTGGACATGTAAAAGGATGGTGAAATTCTTGAACAATCTGCTGTTGTATAATAGTGCTTTTTAAGTGTGGGCTCATCCTGTTGGGCGTTTCTTCCTCTTTTTCTGTTTGACTGAACCAATTTCCTTTATGTGTGTGTGTGTGTGTATATTATATATATATATATATATGTATATATATAATATGCCATCACATTCCACAGCCATACTCCGACTACTTGAATGGGATAACCTGCATTCTATTTTCCAGGCTGTTTTCTTCTATTGGTCTCTTTGCAAACAGCTAGTCATACATAATCATAGACTTTCTGTGAAAGTGATGTGTTGGTACGCACTGATGTGTCATGAACGAATTGATCACAGTGGCTAAAAAGAGCCTTGCGCAAAAGCAATCGGAGCGGCATGTACCACAGAACCATTGTACCAGAGGCTGATGCAAGAAAAATAGTCTGTTCTGTCAGAGACATGGCTCAGCGATGCAAACAAAACACAGACTGTAAATATTGCTCTGCCTTTTGTAGACCATGTGGCGCTAGAAACAATTGAGTTGAAGCAGTGTGCTTAATTAGCAGCCAGGTCGAAAGTTTATGTGCACTTCCAGAAATTGTTGTTAATGTTTTGCATGAAAGTTTATTAGCAAAAACAAAAAAAGGTAATATTGTGTGAAGTGTTTGGCTTAAAGAATTACCAGGCACTAGACACATAGACATAGAAGTATATTGCAAGATTTTGATATATTTTATCACTCTTTAATAAGGAAATATATATGTACATATATATAGCCAGTTCCTAAATGATTACAACATAAAAGCTCTTGACAGACTCCAGAAATATGACTAATGCCTTTGACAGTATTATAATATGTGATGACCTTGCTTTACAAATCTAAAAAGTACATTTAATTAGCTGTGAAAGGAAAGATGGAAATGTTTGTGATTTTGTTTCAGCTTTATTATTACTCTTTGAATTACGTCTGACCTCGTCCTTCATGCTGTATCATTTGAACTTCCTATTCGTTCAGGATATGGTATCTGTAATAAACTGCATTCATGTTTTTGTGCAAGCTCTTATTGCTGGCAGTAGTTAGACTGATAAGATTCAGGGATGTTAAAATAATTAAAATTATAGTAAATAGTTCAAATAAAAACTAAACATGCAGTATTACATGTATGCTTCAATTGTTTAGATATTTTCTAATCTTATTTTTAACCCCATAATCCCTATAAATACCCTATAAATTTGTGGACACCTGACCACATGTGCTTTTGAGCATCCCTTGTACATTTGATACTTCTTTTGCGGCTGAGGCTGAGACCTGGGGTTGAGTTCAATGCCAGCTTTTCAAACCATGCCTATTTGTATCTTGCTTTGTGCTCAGAGATGTTGTCATATGAGCATATTTAGGCTAGCCACCTTAGTTCCAGTACTGCAGCATGCAAAGACATGCTATACAGCTTTTGGGTGTGATCAAGTTATAACCCCCGGGTTGTAAAAAAAAAAATAAAAAAAAAAAAAAGATCTTAGCTTTTCGCTCTGAAACATTGCTTAAATGTAGAGCACTGACTAGTTTTGGTATCATTTTGTTTTTTTCAATATGTATTCTATCATGCACCAAATGACTCATTAATTCAATTCAATTCAATTCAATTTTATTTATAGAGCGCTTTTTACAACACACATTGTCTCAAAGCAGCTTTAC
>JAOUQX010000001.1:13290237-13308106 GCA_028566295.1 Liobagrus marginatus
ATGCGGAATCAAAGAATTTCACTGTATGTTGTACTGTATGATGTGCATGTGACCAATAAACTCAACTTTAACTTTTAGTCAGTGGCCTGATCAAGCTCTATGGGGGTTAGCTGGTGAGCCAATACTTGAAGCTAACTGTGGAGGATTGTTTATAAACCTTTCTTCATTTTCTGGATGTAAATGTGCTTTTAACATGGTAACGTGGCAGGGTGTGTATCATTTCTAATACACAATTTGAACGAGATGAGATCATGATCTGATATTGCTTGAGATTGTGAGCATGTTTCTAAGAATAAAATACAAACGTTGTTACAGCTGCCACGGTCGTAAAAAAAAAATGCAAATTTTGGTGAATTCTGATTGTTTATCTGCCAGTCATTGCATATATCAAAATTTATTAAATTAGTATAAAAAAGTGTGATGAGGTTAACGTGTAATGGCTTCTCTCTGTACAGGCCAAATCTTTTCAACACCAGACAAACCCAAATGCAGAAAGACATTATAAACTCTCCAATGTTCTTGACTCCAAAGAATACAATCAGAAACAAGCTGAACGTCGAGAAAAGAGGGTGAGTGTTAAAGGTTCCCCATGCTGGAAAAGCTATGTGTTTCATGTGTCCCATAGGTTTGTGCAATATTCCAACTTAGGATTTACCTTTTTCCTCAAACTACCAATACCTGGAAAATTGTCATGCCACATCAAAAGAAAAATGCCACAACAGTCTATAAAGGTTGTATTCTTGTGTGTCTTAGCTGGAGGACCAGTGTCAGAGGCAGCAGCTATCCAGGGATAGGGAGCTGATGAAGAGAAGAAGTCTTGACGTATTTCAGAAGGACATCCTGGAGCGCCAGCTAGAGTTTGAGCAAAGGGTTTGTGGCCATCCAGATTAATATCGTGACTGTATAGTAGATAGTATGTAGTGGTTGTGAATTGATTTAATTTTGTCATACGTGTTGGTTAAGCCTAAAATAACTGTTGCATACAACTGTAAAAATTGACATTTATATACGAGACTTGTAATTGCCTATAAAAGCTGCTTCCCTTAAGCAAGCCACCCATCTTACTTTTTACTTCTCTTGTTTTCCAAAGTTGTGAAACATACTTGTGGTGTAGCTGGGGGAAATGGGTGACACCAAATAATGTGTGACCTTTTTAGCACTCAAATGTTTGTATGGATCCTGTTTGTCCATCTGTCCCGCATTGAAGGTTTTTAAGTGCTGAGGTGGAGTCAGAACCATATGGTACAACGAACCGACTACTGGAATTAAGTTCATGCTTGAATTGTAGTTTGTCTCTGCATTTTGATTAATTGCTTACAGCAATTGTAATTTCACATCAAAGTAACCAGCAGAATTATAGAGCCTTAGACGTTAGTGCAACATGTCAATAAATGTAAAAGTTAACCGTGTTGCTGCTTTCTTTCTAACTGACTACTCTTTATATTTTTTGATCCATATTTATCACACAGCTTGCTGGTAAACTGTATCCATATTACAGTAATACCAACTTGTGTTATTATTATCTGAGAATGAAATTATCTGAAAAATGATGTGCAACCCTATATTACAAGCTGCTCTAAATTAAGACCCACACCACCACTCACCTCCTTGTTGGTTTTGGGTTTTGTGCAGATAACACACAGTGGTCTTATCAATGTGATATGCCCCTAGCCATGGCCTAGGTGGAAGCCCGTGAACCGTACTTCCACTCCTTCACTTGCACACTTTTTCTGTGACTCCAGAGTCTCAGATTATTTAAATGCTAGTGTGCTATTGGTGTGACCCGAGCTAACTAAAGAGAGACTTTTAAGATTTCAGAATCAAATTAGTCTTCTAATACACCTTGGTTGATTCAATGACCTCAATAGCATCAAACACTGTATCTCTAGAATGCAGAGAACAGTCATGTCTTGATGTTTCCATTTTGACGGCGTAACCCTGAGTTCTCGAGTTACCAATAATGAGGAAGGGAAAAGTGAATCTTCCGAAATAAAGCAGCAATATTTTCTCCAGTGAAAGTTATTAGAACCTTGCCTAGGAATAAGATAGCTTATCAGCCCGTTTGTATCCTATTTGATTTGCTCTGGTCATGTATGACGGAACAGCTAACCAATTATGACCTTGTTTTCGGAAAAGATCATTTGATTCACTTACGTCAGACACAGCAGATATATAAAACTGGTTGTTGTTCTCACTACATTGCATTGTTATAATTCGTAAAGAGTTTACCCATCAACTGGCGACCAAGAGTCACCCTGCCTGGTCTTTGCCTCAGTTTTGGTGGACAAGGAATGATCAAAAGAGGCAATCGTGTTAGCATTATATGTTGACTGCTAAAAGTATATGCATTGGGCTATCAGAGCCTTTACACGTTCCCTGAAAGTTTAACCTGCTAGACCACACCTGGTCTTGATTTAAAAAAAAAAAAGTAATTCTTGGTGCATTTTTGTGTGTGCAGGAAATAGAAATGAAAAACTTGACGAAACATTTCAGTTTTCAAAATGAGACTTCAAAGAAAACATATTACAGAGAATTTAAAAAAGTAAGTTTACACATTTGGCTTTGTATTCAAATGTATAATTTCAAGTATGTTTTCAGTAATTCACTACTTGTCTTGTTTAACCAGGTGATTCAGGTTTCTGATGTTATTTTGGAGGTTTTGGATGCTAGAGATCCATTAGGCTGTCGCTGTCCTCAGGTTGAGCAAGCTGTTTTCCAGAGTGGACCCTCTAAGAAAATTATTCTTGTCCTTAATAAAATTGGTGAGTGGAAGCAAAAACTAAAGCAGAGTTACTAAATATCAACTTTAGCTAAATTGAGTTTAACTACACGGAGAATGAAAGCAAAAGCGTGTTATATAAATTATTCTGTTGCCTACAGTCCCTTCCAAAATATATTACAAGGCCAGTTTGTATGGTGAATGTAATTATTATTTTTAACTGTATTTTGGAGATTAGGTATAATATGAATATGCATCGATAGATCTGATGCAGTGGCTAAAATAGTTTACTGTTATTTTCAAGCTTCACAATGGATCGCTATTCCCCATAAACAGTTCCTTGGTCTTTTATTTTGGTATAAACTTTTGAACCATTGCAGTATTTACAGGCAGAACTCGTGTGTAGACACAGCTCTTGATTCATTTAACAGATAGGTAGTTAATCTATCAGTCATGTTTTTAAATACGTGAATTCTAGGTTGATTTACAGAAAAGGTGGCAGCCATAAAAGGAAATCTTAAAGGAAATTTCAGGAAATGAAATCTGAAATTAAGACTTAATCACCTTTTCATCTTCTAATTAAATTTATTAAACGCCAATCATTTCCCTGTGTAGAAAATTCTCCTTAATTTTGCAATACCTTTAGTAGGGACTTTATAGTAGAATAGCTTTTTAATTATTGTATTCCTTCAGATCTAGTACCCAAGGACATTGTGGAAAAGTGGATTAAGTACCTTCGCAATGAGTTCCCCACAGTGGCCTTTAAATCTTCCACCCAACTACAGAACAAGAACTTGGTGAGAACCCCTGTGTAATAGTGTGCATTTATATGCACTTGGCTAAAAACAATATCCGTATGTATCAGTGGAGTGGATATCATGGTGCAGTTTAGTCCCACCGTACATTTTTTAAGCATCATACACAGCAAAAGAACAATGCAATTTAAAATGGAATATTGGTTAACCAAAATGGTAAGAAGCGGGTTGTTAATATAACATGCTAAACTGTCGGTTGGATAATTTGCATGTATATAGACTTTTACTGATGTAGTGTTTGCAAGCGTCCTAGTACTTTGGTCCCAAGTTGGTACTAAAAAACAAAACAACCTTTTCTTAAGTACTGATAGTATCTAGTTAGCCGGGCAACCTGGTTCTTTATTCGCTGTGTCCGAAAGGTACACATGCGTACTTGACTCCTGTTCATAAAAGCACAGTCATGGCGACCAGCAATGCTGCTGATGTGGTGGAAAATCCTCTTGTGCAAAAGAAAGGAGGAAAGGACCACGTATGGAAATATTTTGGATTTACATCTGTGATGACCAGTGAGAACATCATAGATCACCAAAAAACCAGTTTGCAAATAATGTCATCAAAGTTTTCTCTCAGAAGGTGGAAAAACAATTAACATAATCAAAGACCTTAAAGGCCGACATCCGGCCCTAATGAAAAGTGTTCAAGCAAGTAAGTTGCAGTTTAATTTATGTTTAGAGTTTGCTATAAATATTAAAGCAGATTTTAATTAAAATGTTTAATTGAGAAAATTAACAGCTGCAGGCTAAGGACGATCATGAAACAGCTCAGAAAAGAGTTAGATACTTTTCAGCTGCGTAAAAATGACCGTTATACTGTTGAAAAATGTGTTTGAGCAAATTCTGCTTCACTTCAACCCAAAATACAAACACAATTTTAAATAAGCATAAAGAGATTCATCTTTTTTTGTTTAAATATATTAATGAAAATTGTGTGGTGTTCAATTAGCATGCTTTTGTGTTTTGCCTGTATCGTTATCCAAACTTGTACAGTTTGGATATAGTAATATATAGTGAAGCCCAATCCCAGTTCAAGCCACTTTTCCTTTCCCCTTTGTTTCGGTTGTTCGGTGAAGGAGTAGGGGTGTCTCAATTCTCTTTTGGCTGAAGGGGTAGGGGGAACGGCCAGTATTTGATTTGTAATCTTTGAGCCAACAGACCAGTTAAAGCTAAATTTATGCTGTGTACATATAGCAGCGCAGCCATGTGCCAGTGAGCCAGGCCACTCAAGAACTTCTTGGCAGCAGTGCATGTGTGGGGGCTGACTGTCTCATGAAGTTGCTTGGCAACTATTGCCACATCCAGGACATAAAAACAACAATAACTGTGGGAGTAGTTGGTGAGTGCCTTATTACAGTATATTGTCCAAGCAAAGCAATCGTTTCATATGGTAAAATTACTGTAGTGACTACACTATTTGTCCTAGGATTTCCTAATGTTGGAAAGAGTAGTTTGATTAACAGTTTGAAGAGGGCACGAGCTTGCACTGTAGGAGCTACTCCTGGTGTAACAAAGTAAGTAGGCTTATTGATGCAAATGCGGTGTATTGTCCCCCCGTGCTTTTGTCACAGATTAAGAATAAAAATTTTATTCGATGGTGCAACAGATGTTTCCTGTACTTATGACATTAAATCTTGAATTTTGTTCTGGTCTGTATGTTATTTCCAGGTGCTTACAAGAAGTGCATATAGACAAACACATCAAGATTTTGGACTGTCCTGGTATTGTTTTGACATCAACCAATGATGATGCTGTTATTCTTCGAAACTGTGTAAAAATTGAACAGTTAGATGACCCAGTCCCAGCGGTTGAGAAAATTTTACGCCGTTGCTGTAAAAAACAGGTGAGCAATCTTTTTGCGATTATACACTGCTCAAAAAAATTAAAGGAGCACTTTTTAACTTCTACAGCTGCGTGACACCGCCGACAGCCAAAGAGCAGGACACATAGTCTTCGTAGATTTGGTAGACCGAGGGCAAAGATGATCCATGTTTAAGGAGAGAGAGGATAGAAAAGTATCCCTGGCTGAGTCTTAAGGTAGAGAGGAAAAAGGATCAGGAAGAGATGAAAGGGTACAAAAAGCAACAGAAGAAGGGGAAACAGAATGGAGGTTCTGTCGGGTTAGGGCAGTATTTCTCATAGTGTGGATTTTTTTTATGAATGTTATTCCTATCATCCAGGAATTATGCCTTTATACCACTGTTGTCTTATCAGTAAAAAAAATCGTTGTACTTTTAATTGCCAAGTTATCTAAAGGTGTTGTGGCAATGTGCATTGTTAAAATTGATATAAATAAAAGTGTAATGAATTGTGAGAGCTGTAGAGAAACCTATATATTAGATGAATCAGCCTCCGCGGGACAAAAGTGAATTTATCTCTACCTTAATTCCAATGTTCTGCATCTCTCCCTAACCAGTATGCCTGATCTTTCAAGTTGCGGCTTCAGATCACTCAACACACAAATGAAAGATTAATAAAGAAAAATTAAATGCTGATCCTAACTATGTGATAGGATGATGGTCATTTCAATCAAATGCGATGTCATGATTGGTGCCTGTACTTTCTAGATTATGACGCACTTTGGTGTTCCAGACTTTGAAACGACACTTGACTTTCTGGCACTCCTTGCCCATCGTCAGGGCAAGCTGAAAAAAGGTGGAATGCCTGACGGTGACCAAGCAGCCAAGAGTGTTCTTAGGGATTGGACAGGGTGAGTTTTGCTTGAACTGGCTATTTCAAAGTTTTAAGTGGGGACACATTTCTATAGAAAAATATTTTACGATCAAGTAGTTTAGACATGTATACAGACAAGTCTACACTGTGACTATGAATAAATATGACTTGGTTTGTTAGAGGACTGAAGATTTAGTGATAAATTCGGTCCTTTAAGTAAATTTATGTAAAATGAGTATTTTAGTCGTCATTTAAGCATTCACATTTTGTTTGCGTATAGAGGACGCATCAACTACTACACTCATCCTCCAGAAACACACAAACTACCAATGCATGTCAGCGCTCAGATTTTAACTGAGATGAGCAAGGAGTTTGACTGGGATGAACTGGAGAAGGGCAACCAGGAGGCTTTAGCTGGTAAACAATCAATAAACAGCAAATTATATTTTTCCGTTCTGGCATTTTTCGTTTAGTAGTCATCTAAAACATTTTAATTTAATGTATATTAGATTGTAACGTGGGAAATGTTAAGATGGCCATTTGCATGAGTACGTCAGGAATGACCGAAATTGGCCAAGAAGATACACCAGACGCGGATACCCAACACATTTCTGAATGTGTTGATGCAGATGATGATGATCCAGAGGTGGGTGATTTTTATACAATTAAAACTCCATGTTTCTTTTGTATTAATTTTCTAATTCAGGGGTGTCCAATCCTGCTCCTGGAGTGCCACTGTACTACAGAGTTTAGCGTCAACCCGAATTAAACACACCAGAACCAGCTAATCAATGTTTTATTATAGGCTATAAATGTCTAGGCAGGTTGTTGGAGCTTAACTCTGCAGGATAGTTTGTACACCCCTGGTCTAATTGATACAGTCCATTCAGTCATCTTTAAATATTGCTCATTAATCCACACTATCTGATTTTAAATCTAGTCTTAAAACATCTATTTTCTGTGGCATTTAATGTACGTCGACTGAACTGTTATATTTTACCGTGATTTTTATGTACAATGTATTGCTTTTACTAAATGATCTTAATGCACAGTGCTTTGGTCACCCTTCGGCTGTAAAAAGTGCTATAGAAATAAATTGAACTAATCCAAACAAATTAGTATTAAAATTATTTTTTTCTGATTTTTTTTTCTCTTTCTAAGTTTGGACCCATGACAGTAGATCTCAAAGCAGGAAAAATTAAATATGGTTTAGTTGTGGATCCAGCTCCCAAACCTGTGAATTGGGATATTCTAGCTGTTGACCCACTTCAGCAAGGCCCAGCACTTCTGGCTGCTAACAAGAAAAGAAAGAAGCAGCAAAAAAGAGCAGGTATTTACCCTTTCAGCCACTTAAAAGCTGTGTATTTGATTTGTAGTACTTATTTCACGTATATTTAATACGTGTATTTGACATGTAATGCATTAGTCATGTCATGCAGTTGGCAAAAAAAAGTGGTGTATAATACAAATTAATTCCTTTGAATGAAGTTTGCCTTGAAATTTGCAGTGAGCATGTATATGGTAATACTGTAAACACTTGAACTTCTCTCTCTCTCTCTAATACAGATAAACTTGCCACCAAACTATCTGATTCACTTATGGCAGCTATGAACTTTGATTTTCTGGATAGCTGAAATTATGAGCAACCAGTGGAAAGATTTATGAAAAAGATGTAAAGTACGTTTTTGTTAATTTGTATGTATTAATATACATGAGGGAGACTAAAAAAAAACCGTACAATACTTTTTTTTTTTTTAGTTCTTGTTAAACTAGTCATCTTGTGTAAATCTACTACATTGTGGGGGAACGCTCCTGTGCACTGCTTGCTTATAAGTGTTATAAATGCTAAATTTCAAATATTATAGCTGTTTATGGATTTTATCAAGCTTGACAATCATGGTTAGGCTGATGAAAAGAAGTTTAATGAAATATACCTTTTTGTACTCTAAACCTATTATATAATTTCTCATCAGACCATATGCTTTGTTGTGTAGGAGTATTTTATTGAAACCTGTTTTACTGTTGGAAAGGGCTTCCAGCTAATAATCCTTCCCCAATAGATTTTTGTCAAAGGTTAAGAGTAATGGAGAATTATTCTGCAACAATTTTGGTGGGAGATGTTGGCCCTCTTTGTATTAATGATAGCCTTTAAAGTTGTCCATGGTCTATCTAAGGTTTTAAAAAGTCTTTTATACCCCTCTTCTAATGAATGCGCATATATATTTAATATATATGTGTATATATACACACACACGGACATATTTGAACAAACCTTTTCACAATATTCTAATTGTCTGAGATACTGAATTTGGGATTTTCCTTAGTTGTCAGTATAATCATGAAAATTAAAACAAACATTTGAAATATATCAGTCTGTGTGTAATGAATGAATATAATATACAAGTTTCACTTTTTGAATGGAATTAGTGAAATAAAACTTTTTGATGGTATTCTAATTTTATGACCAGCACTTGTACACACATACACGGTCATAAGTGATTAAAACATCTAACATGGTCACTACTTTTTGTCTGCACCTTTTTCCCAGCCCTCTTTCCTTGCTTTTGCAGCAGTGTTCCGTGGCGCTTTTAAATTTTGGAACTCGCCATAGCCCTCCATCAAGAGTTATTGTTCTGCCACTGAGAAAATTGGGTGCACTCTTTGACCATTGTGGGTAACCAATAACAGCAGTTATTGATCATTGTTTCTACTATCGATACATATCCCCTTTTAAACCAGCGCATGAATGCGCAATGATCTTAGAAAACTCAATTCCGCCATATTAATCAACACATGTGCTCGAAGAACCTAATTAGCCAGATAATGATGAGCAGGACCATATCCACTCGGATGTAAGTGATGTACAAAGAATGGACCCCTGATTAGAAGAAACACAGTCAACATGTTTGCCAAGATCTCTTGGCATGTATTGAAAGAGATCCTGATTTCATGACTCGAGTGATAATTGGAGATGAATTCTGGGTATGATCCTGAGACAAAGAAATCAAAGCTCAGAATGGCACACACCAATGCTACCTCACCCTAAGAAAGCTTGAATGAGAAAATCAAATCAACGGTCTTTTTTATTCATGTGGTAATGAGGGTGATGGTGGCTCAGCGGTATAAGGCTCTGGCCCAGTGATCAGAGGATCGGGGGTTCAAGCCTTGCACTAGGCAAGCTACCATCATTGGGTCCTTGAACAAGACCCTTAACCTCACTTCCTCCAGGGGTGCCATTTGTTCTGGCTGACCCTGCGCTCTGACCCCAGCGTATTCTGAGAGGTATGCTGGGATATGCAGAAAATAAAAACATTTCTGTGCATGTGACAAATAGGATCTGAAAATGTCAGTAATCATTCAGATCTTCAATTAATTAAATTAATGTTTATAAGGAATTTGCACCTACTGGTCACATTGTGAATCAAAGATTTTACCTGGAAGTTTTTCGACGTTTGAGACAGTCGAGTTTTTCATGTGCGTCCTGAGATCAGCTCAACTTGGATCCTTCTTCTTCAAATCACAGTGCCTTTAGAGTTTTTGGCTGAAAAACCCATCCAGCCCAACTCGGCTCCTTGTAACTTTTTCATATTCCCAAAGATAAAGAATGGTTAGGAAGGGCAACATTTTGGTAATGTGGATAATGTACAAACAGCCACTACAACCTCTGACATTCAGAGAACTATGTAGGTTCTAAATGCCACTCAATTTTTTTTTTTATTCTTGAACTACCTGAAGTACACTGAGGGTGCCAAACAGCGTGATTTTATTCTATTATGAAAAAGGTTTGAAAATATAAATCATACCTATGGCAATCTTTGGATTACATGCTTTTATTTTTTATTTATTCAAACTAAATTAATCTGGTAACAGGGAAAATATCAGCATTTTAAATATTGAAAGAATAAATTATAAAATGCTTAAATTATTAAATGCACAATAATTTATGTACATAATGTAACAACTATGTTTGCCATGATCCAAATACTGAACTTCTCCAAGCATTATTATTAATAATGAATAAAATAAATAAACAAAGACCTCTACAGTGCTGATGAGGTATTGGCAAGAATTTAATGCTCCGTGTGATCAATATACTTCCAAAAGAGAGTTTCAAGTGTTAATACAGTAACAGAGGATGTACATTAGCAGAGTCCATTAGAAGAGCTCAACTGGGCACAACTCTTAGCTTTTGCTTGCATTAGGTGTGGTTGAGTACTTCGGGGGATATCGTATAAAGAGATGGTCCTCCTCCTTCTTCACCCACCGCAGAAGTTTTGTAATAGCATTAATGGCACAGGACTTTGTTACAAGAGGGCTAAAGCAAGTATACAGCTCAAATTTGGTCGTAACCTGCAGTGAAAACATTAAAATTTTTAAATATTAAAACTGCTTGCTCAATGTCTTTACCAATAAAATCTGGGTATTATGCTAAAAGTGATGGTCAACATCACTGACTACATAGATGATGACAGCAAATATCAGAATCATACATTCATTCATTGTCTACCGCTTAACCTGCTCAGTTAGCTGGTATAGGCTCCAGTGCCCCGCGACCCTGAACTGGATAAGCAGTAGACAATGGATGGATTGTATTGTATATTGTGTATGTTGTATATTAGTACAGTATATACTATCACTAGTATCTTTTCCCATAACTGTTGTATTATATACATTGTCGTATACACATTACACACTGGTAATAGTACTTATATGCAACCAAACCCCACCTACAATTAAACCACCCCACCAATAGCAAACTTTCTGTTAGTCGTCAAAGCATTTCACTGTATGTTGTACCATGTATTATGTACATGTGACCAATAAACTTTGAACTTTTTGAACTTTGAACGGTTGGATGTATAAAGGTTTGATTTTCTAACTCCACCCATTTTTTGGGTGGGCATACCCATGACTTCAACAATAACATGACGATAACCATCATGTAGTTCCACTCAATAAGAGTGTTTTGATGTCACATGGCCACATTGGTATAAATTTGTGTATCTGCCCATTTGTGATGGGCGTGCCTGTGAGTCATGTAGCATCACGAGACGTCACAATAACAACAATCATGCCATTCCCTGACTGAAGCCTAATTAAGTTACTTGAAAGCTCTAGGAGTAGCGTTTTCAATTTTTTGGTTTCCAATGAAGTAGAATAAGTATAAAAACAGTATGTTGGCTCTTTCAAGCCAACATAATTAGATATGTACATTTTCTGAAGAAAATCTGGAGTTCATTACTCCACACTGCAGACAATAACCATGTCTTTTTGCTGATAAATTGTTTAGATGACTTCTACATGTCTTTAAAAAATTGCCTGGGTGTTCTGGGCAGTTGCTAAGGCGTTGTCAGCATGATTTACATGTTAGCATGATTTTAACTCTATTATCCTGTTGCTAGCATTACTAAAGCCTAATTAGCATGTTTGCTAGCATGATGGAAATGCGATTAGCATGCTAAACTGTAACCGTTTGTTAGCATTAGGATAACATGATTAGCATGTTTCTAGAATGATTTTAACATGATGCCAACACACATAGCGTGGTAAAAAAAAATTGCCACATTTTAGCACTTAGCATACTGTGCTGAGCGTTTTGATATGTCTGTCACATGACTATGTTCCAGTAAGTTTTAAAAATCCACTTCGCTAGTAAATGGGAATATTTTTGAATTTCAAATGACCCCTATTGGAAAACCGAATTTCATTGAAATCAGGAAATCATTGAAATCCATTTCAAAAGACATTTGTCTCATTAATCTAAACACACTGGATTCTCACAATGTGCTTTTGAAAGGTCACATGACCATACTGTTAACTTTTTGACTCCGCCCATCATGTCACGTCACTATGATACCAGTCAGGCAATTCCCTTTAATGTGCTGAGTGTTTTGATCTGTCAAAGGGCCATGTGGCGTGACATCATGGACATGCCCACCCAAAATGTGCAGAGTCACAAAGTTACACCAATATCGCAGTGTGAAAGGCAATGAGCGTTTTGATGTCACTTGACTTCAAGTACGTTGTGTTACTCCGCACACAGTAAGTAAATGGGATTTTTTCTGAATTTCGAATGCACCTCCAACAGGAAGACCAAAAATCCGACTAATTTTAAGAACAACCCTCTCATCAGTCAGAACACTGTATAGCCCTGCACAGGCCTGTTTTCTTAATCCCGTTCCCGCTGAAGGTCTAACCAATTCCGCTCCTGCAAAGTGTTCCCAGTTCCCACTCTTGATTTTTGTGTCCACTCCCCCAAACATTGGGCTTGTTTGACTCAATGTGGTGTGCGAAGAACGATTGATGAGACATTAATCAGACATTTGTGGCTAGCATGGTTTGCTGCATTTACGTTAGTCATGATGGATCATGCGGAATCTAAAGGGTCCACAGTTATGATATTAGAATAAAGTATTTAAAAGTTATGAGCAAAAATACCTTTTGGACATGCTCTGTACCAGTAGGTGGCACTATTACAAACTGCATGCACCAGACTGAAAAATATCTGTGGGTCAAATTTCATAACATTCCTACGTATGGTTATAGACTTAAAGAGCCAAAGAATGAGAACCCTAAGAAAACTACGGATTACCATTCGACTGAGATCATTCCTATTGAAATATTCCGGTTGATTGTTTACTTGAGAAGTTATCTGTGCCTTCATATTGGAAAAATATTGTAACATGCACGCTGCTTTAAGTCACAGGCTAGTTGTTGCCATCGTATTGCTTTTAAGTACGAGTGTGTGAGTTCACGTGTTACTGAAATTTTTGTAAAAAAAAAAAAAAAAAAGATGCCGCGCAAGAAACTAAGCTTTTTGGTAGCGGTGCTTCGCTAAGAGCCATCCATTTTTAAACCAATTGTAACCGGAATACATTGCAATAAAACTAAAATAAATAACAATAATAATAAATATAGCTGCAAGCAGCCAGTAACGTGGTCAAGTCCAATTTGTAGTCTTTGTAGTAATAAAAGATGTATATAAAACACTTCTAGAAACACAATTCTCTCGCGTTTGAGAGAAATAAGCACCTGGCGCCCAGCTGGGTAATGTCCGTGTGTGTGACGACATGATTAACAGTAAAAATCCGATTCTTGGCTCATGCTGATTCAAAATCCCCATATGATCAATAAATCTAAAGACACCACATGTATGATATTAGACCAATATGTAGAACTCAAAAGGGCTATAATTAATCATGAATTATTACATTGTGCACAAGCACATAGCATGTTCTAACAAATTGTTAGAAAAAGCCAAATTCAAATAAAAGATATTATTCCTTTTAACACCAGTAATTGGCGATTGAACTAGTGATAATCAACAAATCACACGATGAGGCTTTCAGACCAATCTGAGAACACAGATCATGCTCACGCTGGTCTGTTCTGTTTGCGTGACTATGTTATGTGTAGCATCATGGTCCTGGAGAAACGTTGTTTCATTAAACTGTATTTCAACAGCTATATATGGTGTTACGACAATAAAGCTTCTTGTGCTTGAACTCTTTCAAAGGCAATGTTTTAGAGTTTTCAGACCCACCCAAGAGACTAAGAATAAATAGGAGGACAGTAAGCTGGTTCTTTCAAGCCCACATAATAAATAAGGCAACGGTTTGGCGGTCACATCTCTAGAGTAACATCTCTGCATGTAACTATCAGAAAATGAACGCTGAAGTTGTGATTCGTCATGTCATATTCATCAAATCCAAATGTCTTCAGTGTAAAGCCAAAACAAATGAACTGACCTTGCAATTACAATACTTCAGGAAGTAATGGACTCATTATCAAAAATGCAAAACAACAACAGGGCTACAAAAGACAAGCAATGTGTTGTAATGCTCAGGTAATTGTATATAATTGGTGACAGCATACCCAGGCCAGTAGGGTTTCTCGCAAACCCACATGGTAGAGGAGTTTCAGAGGACGTGAAGTGCTGTGCATTCGGCCATGCATATCTCTGTACAGGTCCAGTAGCCTTATCTTCTCCTTCTCGGTGTCATAAGGAGCTTCCATCACCGGACTAAAAGCCACAGGCAAACAGAAATCCGTGGTTCATCGGTTTCCATTTTATATACAGTTACTTGAATTAGCATTACAAAATGTGTGCAATTTTCAGGTTAACCACAAAAATGCCATATCACTGCAACAGCTATGACTAAACTATACTACAACTACTACAGTGGAAATGTACCAAATGTTAAACAATATGCCTTTTCTTTTTTACATATTAGCTAAGAATATGCCTAGACACACTGTTCAAATAAAATATTTGGAATTTTTGGGAAAATAAAAACCATATAAAGCATAAAGTGGTGCAAGAGGACACATTCAAATTTAAGTTATAAATACTGTAAATGGACAACCGTTGTAGAAACTGATTACAATAGGGGTGAGCCCCTGCGGGGCTTGACACACTAATAAGATATAATCAGAACAAATTATTGAAAAAAAGGGTTAGGGTTATTAACCCAAACAATTTATTCACTGGAAAGAGTAATTCAGACCCTTATGAGTAAAGTGTGTCTGTACCTGTACACATAGAGATGAGACTAAAAATAGAATAACTACCGTTTTAGATCATTTCACTTGAGTTTACCTGGTGAACTGCGTTAGCTGATGGTGATTGTCTGGAACATCAAATGGCTTGTACATAAAGTGGCGGAGATCAGACACTCCCACCTGACCAACGCTATAGGACTGAGCTTTGGCAATGGAGGTTAGAGCATTTTGGGCCTGCATCGCTTCCTCAATCTTCCTCTTGCACTCTGCCACTGCATAAAATGCCTCATTGTCCGTGGAGAGCAGCAGCAGGCACACAGTGCACTCAGGTGGGTCCAGGTAGGATATATATGCGTAAAAATAACAGTCAGGGTTAAAGCTAGGGAGGCAGATTGGGGTCCATATCTCACCGGCCTGGAATGCAGACGAGGCACTAATAAGGTTGAGCAGCAGGTGAAGGTCAGCAGGATCTAGCTTGGCATCCTCAATCACCATCTTTTCCTGTGCAATGGTGAGCAGCTGGTTCTTAGCAATTAGGATCGAGAATACTAGGTTGGGAGTGATTGCTTTCTGAAGTATCTGACTAAGAGAATCTCTGAATGAAGATGCAATAGGTAGACAGTGCACAGCTGAGAGCAAAAAACTAGGGTCAAAGTCGACCAAATTTAATAAACCATCTAGGATCTTCTCTGAGCCAGCTAGCAAGCGCCGCAAGTCATAGTTCTTCTTGTGCTCAAAGATTCGGGTTATGCTGGCTTGAGTGAGCATGCTTACAATCTGGTTATAGACATAAAGCAGTTCATGACGTAGCTGCTGCTCAGACTGACAGGTACTAGAGACCGAAACAAGCACCAGAGGTCCCTGCTGCATGAAGACCACTGTATGCTCATCTATAGCAAAAGAGTGTCACACAGATGAGTTAAAAATGCAATAAAGCATTAAGAAACAGCAGCATCATTAAAAAAAATTTAATCCCCTTCTGCCCCAAGTTATACGGCAAAGATTTAATATTGAAACCCTTCGAATCTAACGTTATTGATACAATTGGACAATTAGGTTTACAAGCCTGTGTCTTGTATGTGACTTTGCTTATAATAATGTACAAGTATTGTTACACAATAACGTATAAATATTTTTTACTTAGTGTTATTTTTATCGTTATTTATAATTGTAGCATTCATAAAATGTACTCCATGAAGAAGTCAATACCTGAGTAAACAGAACGAATGATATTGTCCCCGGTCTGAATGAAGGACACCAAGGCCATCATGACACCCATGGTGGAGGAGAGGGCTTCTTCACTGCCATATCGAGAGTAGATGGGCTTTCCAGCCTCACTCAAAACAAACACATGCTTCCTGTGCTGTCTCCAGCTCTCTGCAGTTACATCCTCATTCCAGTGAGAAGAAGCCTCTATGGGAGTTCCTGTGATAGGGGACGAAATTCTCGTTGTGCACACTTCATGCTCTTCCAGCTTTTCCCGAGCTAATGTGGCCACATCAAATTCAATTGAGTCTTTTTGGAAATTGTCCTCTGAAGCGTTTACATTTTCTGACACACCAAACACGACAGTCTCTTTTGTTTTAAGGTTCAGAGGAAGATAATCCGGGCTTAAATTGTTTTCAGAGAGACCATCTGTCTGTTTTGTCTTTTTACTTCTTTCTACTCCTGGGAAATTTATGAGATCTTCCACAGCTGCAATACAGGCTACATTATTTTCTGACGACTCAGTCACATCCATCTTGTTTATATTCACTCTAATTCACCTTATTCATGTCAATAAAACATGTATTGTTACTGAAAATACAAATCTTAAATGCTTTTCAATTTAGGGAGTAATTATACATTTACAGCATTTGGCAGACACTCTTATCCAGAGAAACTCAAATGCATATTATTTATCCAACTGAGCAGTTGAGGGTTAAGGGCCTTGCTCAGGGGCCCAGCAGTGGTAGCTTGGTGCTGCTAGGATTTTCTGATCAGCAATCCACAATATAAAGTAAACTATAAAGTAAATTTAGAATATTGACATACCAAAAAAAACTCATGCCGTGTACAAACAGCTGATTCGTTATTTTTGCTGATTAAATGTAGCAGATTCTATCCACGAATTTACAGGCTAACTACTAAGCTAGCGGACCAGCTATACGGATTTTTTTTCTCTCAGGTAAATAAGTGTTTTCAATTTATTGTCTAAGAAAGCAATTGTGATAAAGAATTTACAAGACTACAATGTCAAACAAATGAATCTTTCTTTAAGAAGCTGTACCGATGATTTTGTTGAAAAGTTACTCTTGTGCACTTCCATTGCGATTTCCCCGGCGCAGACGCACGTCTTCTTTTTCTTGCTATACGGTGGTTGGCTCCAGCGTTTGGTGCAGTACCGCCTCCTTCTGTTCCGGAGTGTGGATCAGAAAATAGGTTTAAATACTAATCATCCACTCCCCCTTCTCCGCTCACACATACCCACACACTTCTTCCCTGAATTGCAACTCGAATAGCACTAATACTACGCTGTGATTACTCCGTACCTGAAACACGATTTGTAATTTTTTGTTAACATTTTTCGTAATAACAGCTTTCATTTTCTTTTTTTTCTTTTTTTAATTAAAATTGTAATCCTCATACAGAGTAACTCATATAAGATATAAACAAGTAATCAAACATTTATTTCATCAGAAACAAATAAAAAATATAGCTGCAAACAGCAATTAACGCGTCAAGCCCAATTGGCAGTTCCCAAAGAACAACGTAGTATTTTGTATTAATTAGATTTTAATGAATGGAGAAATTATTCTACAGGAAATACTACAAAACCAGGAAGCACTGAAATTCGCGAGGAGGGATAGAGGGAGAGAGTGAAAGAGTGTGCGCGTAAAGTTAACATGACAGCCATCTTATCTGAGTATCCGAGGTGGGGCGGGGCACCACATGGCTTGCGCTGAAAATGCGTGTAAACCAGAAATCTAAAGAGACCACATTTATGATATTAGACCACAGTTAATTAGCGATCCAAAGTACTATAATTTCAAGCACTAATACAAGGGAGAAACTTACTCATTCGGTATTGAAATGAAGCTACGTACATTTCAAGTTTCAAAAGTTTACTGGTCACATGTACATTATACGTGGTACAACATACAGTGAAATGCTTTGACGACTAACTG